>CM026297.1:12056614-12179469 GCA_014851415.1 Cnaphalocrocis medinalis
CAGTAGGCAAGAATACTAAACCTTGTTTTCGTTAAACTATGATGTTGTGGGTTGAAATCCCACAGGATATAGGTACGTGTAAAAAAATATGCATTAAGGCTGCGTATCACTTATGTGACAACTCGAATTCTGTCAAACGCACGATCTTTTGACAACCGCATATAAAAAAGTTTTCGTGTGGTCGTAGGTAAAGTTTCGCTTATTTACTGATTTGGTCAGAGAGCAGCCTACTGTGACAAATAATTTTGATATTTTAAGGTAACGGTAAAGATTTTCAAGTACGTTCAGTACCATTTAAATACTTAACGTATTGTATGAACGGTTTACTTTAAAGTTATGGCGCTTAATTTTGATTTGAAATACACACACTTCGCTATGAAATTTACAATTGACACACTTAGAATTTTTCCGCTTAGTGTGTTAGGTCGCGGTATTGCAAATTGATTGTTTATTTATTACATTAACTAGGTCACTCGTCCGAACGCATGAGTGGCCGAGATGACTATCCTTAGTTAATAGGAAAGCCTTCGATGAGGTCTCAATGACTACTGAACAATTAAAGGTACCTGATACTACCACCGGACGATAGTTACGAAGTCTTTTTAATTCCATCATCCAAAGCGGGTCAACTTAAGAAGAAGATACTTATTCTTCTTAGGGTGTCATTCGCTCTTGTAATTTAGCACTTAAGTATAGTTTATATTTGACCTTCCAATACAAATTATTATCTGAAAAAAAGACCAAGAGCTGACTTTTGAACCATTAGCGTTTATTTTGCTTCTTCCCACATCTCTATCACATCTACTCTCGTCTTAAAGAGACTCATGTTATGGTGTTCTGAAACTACATCAGTGGAGGGCGAGTTCCACTCCTCGTCTGATCATTCCACTTCATGCATATAAAGGTTGTATGTAGGGATGGTGAATCTACGTCTACTATCCCGATATACAGGGTGGTTTTCTAGTGACGTCAATATTTTTTTTTTATATTCCTCACACCTGGGGGTATCCAAAAATACCCCATGCATGTTCAGCGATTTTTGTAGTTTTCGAGTTATAATTTTTTAAAGGTTTTTTTTAAGTATTCTGCCAGCGAGGCTTAAACAGTTCATAACTTTTTTTAATTGGGTATTTCGCAATTTTTTTTATGAAATGTTTTTATAGAATGTTATCTATTCATAATAAAAAAAATATTTGGCTTCCTAAAATTACTTAATGTTACCAAAAAAAGGTCTTGAAAGTTAGGATTTTAGTTTTCAGTAGGATTTACTCAAACATTCAACTTCAAATTAAAAATACAAAAAGGAGTTTCCATAGCTTTGGAGTAAGTTTGAAAACTTCACAGGGTCCTAATCTATCAATATCATGGAAAAAAAATACTACTTAATGAACCTTTTTTTGAAGTAATCGGCCTCCGAACGCATATAGGCTGAAAATGTAGGAAACTCAATAAAAAAATTTTTGCTCGATTGAAGGATTTACTCAAACATTTAACTTCAATTTAAAGTACAAAAAGGAATTTTAATAGCTTCGAATTAAGTTTAGAAACTTATCAGGGTCCTAAACTACCAATATCATAAAATAATAAAACGATTTTATTAGCCTCTTTTTGCGCCTGTGCTTGTTACTCAATGACTTGGATTGTGCAGTACTATGAGTTACTCACTAAGCCAATACGTGAGTATAATAATCAGAGTCTAGTTAACATAGCGTAATTAGTTGAATATGGAGAGAAAATAACGCAAACAAGTGCGCTGCCTTTACCCCCTTTCCCCTAATTGGGCCTCCGGTGCCCTCACTCACTCGACGAAACACAGCGCAGGTGCTGCCGCCAGTCTTCCGCCGGCTGTACGCCGGTCTTCTGTGGTATCTCACCGGTCGAGCCGATTCATGCCGAAGCGTGCTTTTTTAAAAACTAACGCAATTCCAAGATTTATTTTCTATTGAAATGTTAAAAAGTAGAAAAATTGCTTCAATTGAGTTTCATAAATTTTCAGCCTATCTGCGCAGCTGCGTTCGGAGGCCGATTACTTCAAAAAGAGGCTTATAAAGTAGTATTATTTTTTCATGATATTGGTAGTTTAGGTCTCTTCGTATGTTTAGCGCACTGGTAGGACTGACACTTGTCATCAAGATAAATGGTGAGTTCTTGACGCACCTAGATTTGCCGATGATATCGTTGTCATGGCTGAAACCTTGGACAATGCTCCTACCTTGGATAATAAAGACCTAAGGACAATGCTCGATGACCTCAGTGAGTCTCTCAACAAGTGGGCCCAAAATGAACATGGACAAGAAGAGAGTCATGTTGAACTCTCATGTCGTACCCACTCCTGTAAAAGTTTGAAGCTCTCCACTGGAAGTTGTAGACGAATATATTTACCTCAGACAAAAAATGCAACTTGGTAAGTCCAACTTCCAGAAAGAGGTCAATTGCGGAATCCAACTCGGCTGGGCAGCGTTCGGAAAGCTACGCAGCATATTTCGGCCCATTGACCACAGTGTCTTAAGATGAAAGTCTTCAATGCGTGTGTATTGCCTTGCCAGTGATGACATACGAAACTGAAACGTGGCCGCTAACTATAGGCCGCTTAAGAAGGTTCAAAGTCACTCAGAGGGCAAAGGAGAGAGCTATGCTCGGAATCACCTTGCGTGAATCGTGTCAGAAATCATGTGATCCGCAGTAGATCAAAGGTCGCGGACATAGCCGAAAGAATTGCGTGGCTCAAGTGGCAACAGGCAGGGCACATTGCGAGGAGAACAGATGGCCGTTGGGATGCAAAGGTCCTTGAGTGAAGGCCGCGTGCAGGAGGCAGCAGCCGTGGCAGGTCTGTCTGTCAGTCCCTTGGATGTGGGTGGCACAGGACCAATCTGTGTGGAGAACTTTGGGGGAGGCCTATGTCCGGCAGTGGACGTCTATTGGCTGAAATTATGATGATGAGTTCGACAAATTATACCAGAATAAGCAATGTATTCTGAATCGAACCACACTGTAAAAGTAGCGAAAACTCTTGGATTGATTTTTAACTTTCAAATCAGATCCTGATTGTCGCTAATGAATCACTTTCAATATAGGTACCGCCAAACAAATAAAAAAAAAATTCACAAATACCAATGCCTGACTTCAGCACCTATTTAATAATGGAGTCGGCGATGTAAAAAAATAGGAAGTATCAATTGGTGACGGTCCTACTATAACGGAAAAGGATATGAAGTAAAAAAATCGAATAAAGAACATTTTCTCGGCATCGTCTCGGCGTACTGAATTACGAAAATCGGCGCAGTTGCTTATAAAGGGTTTTTTCAAAATTAAAGTAATAATAACAGAACCCATGTATACTTCAAATTTTTTGCATAATATATTAAATAAAGACTGTTCTTTCATAAACTGAAAACAAAAAGATATAGAATCTGCCAAAACATGGGTAAACATCGCGTCGAAATTGGGCATTTTTAACATGTTTTTATTTTAAGATTGCAACTAATTTATTAAATATGTTCATAATTTCTCGCTGCAGTGTACCAGATCATTTTATGATAAATTAGTGAACTGTAAAATTTTACCTTTTTTGGAATGGTAAAGTATCTTTATCCTTCTTGAAAAAACGTCATTTTCGCGAGTTTCGTAAATCGCGTTGGAATCAATGCTCTCGTTTAAGAAAATGGCGTATAAAAAAAAAATGTTTCTCACTGGAGCTCACTGGTCAAAAAGTAGATCTACCGGAAAAATATGTTATTCAATCAAAATATTGTATAATGGTCATGGTTATGACCTTTGGAAAATTCACAAAAACGTCATTTCCCGAAGTTTGACCTTGCACGCTCTTAATCTTAACGGTATAAATATTATACCATATAAGACTTCACTGCTAGAATATGACCATCCAATGAGTGAAAAAAAAAGCTGTTTCATACATTATTTGATTGCCAGCTAGAATATTTTGTATGGAACAACTGGCTATCTATTTACACATTGGATGCTCTTCACGGTATATGTTTATACTGGTAAATATTATTGCATATTTTTTTTACAGGTTGTATTTTTTTTTACACTAGAGGCGGCAAACGAGCAAGCGGGTCACCTGCTGGTAAGTAATCACCGCTCCCATGAACATCTGCGAGATCAGAGAGGTCGCTGATGCGTTGCCGGCCTTTTAAGAAGGAGTACGCTCGTTTCTTGAAGATTTATGTGATAGGTTGCAAACAAGCAGAAGGAGAGCCACACTTTGGCATGAAACAACCGGTTCGACCGGGGTGATACCACGGCCTCACAGAAGACCGGCGTGAAATAGAGCGTACGCTGTGTATTTTGTTGAGTGAGGGTACCGGAAGCCTAATGAGAGGAAAGGGGGTTAAAGGTTGGCAGCGCACTTGAGATACTACTGCATACTGGTGTTGCAGGTTTGTATGGGCGGCAGCAATCGCTTACCATCAGGTGATCCATCTGCTCGTTTGCCACCTATCAAAGAAAAAAACTATCACATACACATTTATCAACGTGCTTTTAAGAACGCGTTCTGCTGTCAATCCCGTTGCCTAGCGTATGGTTAACGAACTCTTAGATAACAATGTCAGCTAGAGTCGACTTTCTGTGTCTATTTTTTTGTAGGACACGTAAAGTCATGACATTCGTGAAGGTCGTGTTTGAGTTAGTACAAGAATTATTTTGTGACTAACAGAGTGATGAGAATGATTGTCAGTGGGTGGAACATAGCATCACCAAAAAAGGTACGTAGAAGTCGATAAATGAGCGCCGGACAGAGCAGAAAATAGTAAACCAATCTATACTATTTATAAAGAGATAACTTCTGTAGACAACGAAAAGGCTTATAGGTAAACCGAAAACACGAAACGCTTGCGCGATGTAATTGAGCACAGCGCCATCTATTGGTTCATTTCTGAATTACAGTCCCGAAGCGAAGTGACGGGGGGCCACTAGTAAAGTACTAAAAAAACAGGCGTGAAGCAGCACTGTGTTTCGCCGAGTACCGGAAGCCCAATCGGTGGCAAAGGGGGTTAAAGGTTGGCAGCGTACTTGTGACATGAGAACGATGATAAAAGTAAGTTGTTACTTTCCAGAAGCAAAAATACTTTTTGCTCGACCAGGGGATCGAACCCTGGACACCGAGATCACGGCCTGGTATTTAAACAACTAGACCATCATCAAGGCGTTAATCTATATCTATATTATTTATAAAGAGATAACTTCTATAGACAACGACAAGGCTTATAGGTAAACCGAAAACACGAAATGCTTGCGCGATGTAATTGAGCACAGCGCCATCTATTGGTTCATTTCTGAATTACGGTCCCGAAGCGAAGTGAGGGCGGGCCACTAGTAATATAATATTTTTATATACCTACACAAATTAAGAGATAGAGCATCAAAACTATGCCAATATGGTGAACAAAACAAAAGGATATAGCGAGATGCTATAAATCATAGTTATATTAATTCATAGCATTCTGTTTCATCGGATTGCTCATAGCTAAAGCTGTCAAGGAATAAATCTTTCGTCACCAAAAGCGAACATAACAAATGTAACACATTTGTCTTTTTATTTTATTGACAGGGTGGGTACCTATCTATAAAAGTATCAGCCTACTATATACATTATCCCACTGCAGGGCAAAGGCCTCCATCATAGAAACCAAGTCATTCGCTACTATGATTGGTTTAGGCTTAATCACCACGCTTGACTAAAGCATGTTGGTTAAACCTGAGTCGGCCTCAGACCCGATATTCGAAAAATTCTTCGGAAATTGGAAGGGGTCTATAGGTTTAAGAAAGAACCTGCTAATTTATGTAACGTCCTACGATCATCATATTATAATCTCTAAATACATAATTCCCAGATTTAACCGTAACACCAGTAGAGTCACAAATGCACTGCCCACTCGACGATACACAGCGCAGGCACTGCTTCATTACGATCTTCTATGATGAAGCAGTAGTATTACTCCTGTCGAGTCGGTTGATCGACCGGGAAGCGCTCAGTGGGGCGCCCAAGATATCGCTGGATGGACCAGGTCAAGAAGGATCTTGATCACCTTCAAAGGCCGGGTTGGCATGAGGTGGCTGAGAACAGAGCGGAGTGGCGAATTCTCGTGTCGGAAGCCAAGATCCACTTCGGGTCGCTGAGCCAGCGTAGTAAGTAAGTAAGTCGGTTGATGACAAATCATGGCTGTCTAGTTGGCTAATGTATGCCAATACTGGCAGGTTCAAACACAATGGTGACCTAGTCGGGGTCCAGGTGCCAATCAATCAAGTGCAGCTGTCCTCGGGCCCACGCTTTCGATGCAAGAGTGCATGCGACCTCAGTGTATGGGCGATCGGGTTGGTTTAAATCGGTACACTTGAACACATTAACTAACTCACTAGCTCGGTTTAGTGGTTAAAACTGAGCTATGGTCTCAGGTAATTGGAAAAGACTTTCGGAAGCCGAGTTTCAGCTCGCATCGCTTAGCCAAAGTGAACAAAAATTTCCGTATTTACTATTTGACCAAAGTGGCGTTTTCTTGTTTTAGAGGCCAAGACTCGGTTGGGTCGCTTAGCCAGCGAAGTAAGTAAGCTAGTTTTCCGTATTTACTATTTAACCAAAGTGGCGTTCTCTTGTTTCGGAGGCCGAGACTCGATTTGTGGCGCTGAGCCAGCGGGGTAAGTAAGAATATTCGTATTTACTATTTGTGTTATTTGACTAAAGTGGCGTTTTCTTGTTTCGGAGGCCGAAACTCGGTAGCCTTACCATAAGTTTGAGATACTATCCTCGCTAGCAAAAACCTGAGTCAAAAACTATCGCTTTGTCTCTTTCATGTGATGAATTTGAAAGAGACAGAGCAATAGTTTAAGTTATGTCAGTTTTAGATGTCAACTCATGGTAGCGCTACGGTTTGGGTCGCTGAGTCAACGGAGTAAATAAGAATCCCATCAAAAACAATACTTGTCAAAAAAACCAAGTCTCGAAACTACCGTAAAAAGTGGTGAGATCCATGTTTTGCCAAGTCGGTTATTTATTTATTGACTTGTCAATCACATTAAAACACATTATATCTCACAAGTAATGCATTAAATTGATTCGGTTGTTTAATCTGATGATGGCTCATCTGATGGTGATCACCACCGCCCACGGACATCTGCAACACCTGATATGACCACAATGACGTTATCTTATTTCAGAGGCAAGACTCGGTTTGGCGACTCGGTTAATTTCCGTATTTTCAAGCATAATCTTCATAAAGAAACTTATTGCAATTCAAGTATCTAAGGTGTGGGTCTCATTACTAGGCTAATAATTTCCTGAATCAATTAATCTCTCTTAAGAATATATGAATACCTAATTTATTGATATTGGTCTAGCATAATAAATTGCAAGTACCTATGTCAACACTTAATGCGGCGACTGTACGACATACAACTATGAGATGGAATGTGCATACTTAATTGATAGTTAAGTGTTATGGATCACAGTAATTGATGTAACATACGTTAGCGGTGATGCATTTTGCAAATCGTTAAATTATAAACTAACTAGTGGCCCGCCCTCTCTTCGCTTCGGGACCGTTATTCAGAAATGAACCAATAGATGGCGCTGTGTCCAATTACATCGCGCAAGCGTTTCGTGTTTTCGGTTTACCTATAAGCCTTGTCGTTGTCTATTGCAGTTATCTCTTTATAAATAGTATAGATAGATATAGATTGAGCTAACCTGGCGCAGTGGGTTGTGCTAAATCAACTAGCAGTTGGGTTAATGTGTCTGGGTCCGAATTTAAACCAGTTTTTTGGTTTTTGCGGTGTAGCCTAGAGTCTAGAAGTTTGCAGCGGACCAGGTCAGTATCTTCAAAATGTCTTAGTCTTATTTTTCCTTTGCTCAAATTAAATATTATTACAATTTTCCCAACTACTTTTCCTACAGAAATTTGTCTTCCCAGAGGTTTGTTGAACTTAACAGCCTCTAGGTTCAGGTTTATAAGACTCTTTTCGTAAAATTCGTATTTCTTCGACTTAGCTGCTTTATAAACAACTAGTGGCCCGCCCTCACTTCGTTTCGGGAAAATAGTTCCACTATCTACCAATAGATGGCGCTGTAGCAAATTACATCGCGCAACTGTTTCGTGTTTTCGGTTTACCTATAAGCTCTGACGTGGAATGTGAGATGGTACTCATAGTATAGGGGTTGCCCTAGTATGAGACCATGTTGATTGGTGTGATTGTCTGGCGCATATTTTTATTTTATTTACTCCTTTTAAGGTCCTTGGTGACTTCATCCCTCCAAGCGTACCTTAGCACTAAACGTGCATGATTGGTCCGAATTGGCACAGGACCAATCAAATTTTTCTTTTTTTATGTGATTTTATGCAGGCGAGCAGGCGGATCACCTGATGGTAAGCAATTGCCGCCGGCCATGGACACTTGCAACAACAGTGGAGTTACAAGCGCGCTGCCAACCTTTTATCCCCTTCCCCCCGAATGGGCCTCCGGTACCCTCACTCACTCGGCGAAACACAACACAGGGGCTGCTTCGCGCCGGTTTTCTATCATACCAAACTATGTCGTCGGAGCCCAAGGCTCACCTAGGATCGCTGAGCCAGCGTAGTAAGTAAGTTCACTCCTTTTCCTGACTGTTTCCTTTCGACTGCTTCCTATAATGTGGGCCGTATGCTTGTCCGCAACAAAAACTCCGACATCACGTCATCGGTGACCGTACTACGGATAATGGCAAAAACTTATCAGCCATCCATCGTCACCCACATACCCTAATCCTTGCTCATTCATAACTTCCGTAGAGGTTTGCTTTGACCCAAACAGGGTTGCCAACAACAAAGTATCACACAGCTAATAGCCTATATACCGTTCCATTGTTTTGGCTGATAGGGTGCATTTTTCTACGGCTAAGGGGGCAACTCGTCCCATAATTTCGAAATTTTCTTGCCCCTTCTGCAGTTAATTAACGTCATCTGGTAGGTACTCATAGTACAGGGGTTGCCCAGGTTGATTGGTGTGAGAGTCTGGCGCATTTATTTATTACTAGTGCCCCGCCCTCACTTAGTTTCAAGTACAAAGTTCCACTGTCTGCCTATAGATGGCGCTGGGCGTTGATTGCATTGCGCTAGTGTTATGTCTTTTCGGTTTGTATTTAAGGTCTGTCGATGTCTGAGAGAATGTATCCCTTTATAAATAGTATAGATTTTATTTATTGCGACGGCTTGATAACCCTACGTAACACTTCAAGCCTTAAATGGTCTGACAGATTGTTGGGCAAAAACTGCGCATGCGGCGCTTAGTAACGGTACCGCGGATTAAGCCAAAGTTTACTAGAGGGCCTAATTTGAAGCGGGCGTTACGACCGAATCGGAATTCTCCTCCCTTTCTCACGCGTTTGTTTGAATGCGACAGGTATATTCTTAGTCGATACGGGACAGCTTCATTATAAGCCACCAGACTATTAGGAGTAAGTGTTAAGTTATTAGGATACGTGACGATATTTTTAAGCAAAACTAGACAGCTTTTAACCTAGAATATATTTTTTATTTGGAGGTGAAGATTAAGAGACAGGTATGTGTAGTTTATGTTCAGAAAATCTGTGTCAGTCCGAAGTCTGAAAGTTGTCGGTCTTGTACCCCCGTGCCTCGGAAAGCAAGTTGAGCCGTTGGTCCTTCACTCGATCGCTCTTCAGTCGTGTCACACTGGTGTCCTATCGAATTAAGAGTAACTTACTCATACATTGACCTGACACCGTACTAAGTAGCTTAAGCACTTACAGATATCAGACAACTGATGATCACAAATATATAATATGTACTTAAATACATATAAAACACCTAGACACTAAACAAACACAAGTGTTCATCACGTCCTCACAGAAAACCGGGGTGAAGCAGTGCATGCGCTGTGTTTCGCTGCGTGATTGGGGTACCGGAGGCCCAATCCAGGGGAAGGGAGGTTAAAAGGTAAGCAACACACTTGTGACACCACTGGTGTTGCAGGTGTCCATGATCGGTAATCGCTTAGCATCAGGTGATCCGTTGGTTCGTCTGCCACCTATATAAAAAAAAACTACATGAATGTTTGCTCAGGGCGGGGATCGAACCCACAAACATTTGGCGTATGATGCAGGGTCACTACCAAATTAGCCATTCGGGCAGTCAAAGGTTTTAAAAAATGGTACAGATTAAGCCCAATAAGTTACTGTATGATCAAGCCCTTGAAACCACGAATCTTCCTCACAAACAAGCGACTGTTTACCCGATGTCGTAACACTCGTCACGGCTGTATCATAATGTGTATCGATGACATCATTGGCAGCAGGCCTCGTTTGGAAAGGCCTAGGCGCCCCCGCACGCCTACGCGGTTACTAAGGGCCTATTCAGTGGAGATTAGGGCTTCCACGTCTTAGGATTTGTCCTGAGATTTTAGGATTTTGTGCAAAGAAGTTAAATACAAGAAAAAAGTTCCTTAGGATTCCGGTCGGATTTCAAACAATCAGGCAAATACCTGTCTTTTGTGTTTTTAAAATAGGGTTGGGAATCTGAAATAAAAAATAATCTCTACATAATTGAAGGTATGTTTATTTACAGACTAAGTTGAAGATACTACGTGTGTTTAATTACTCAATCAAGTGCATAAGACAATCAGATGACTCGTATGTCAGCTGTCCTATACAGCTGATCATACTGATCAATTCATCAAGAAGAAGGGGCGATTCATCAGTTCTCACCCTTTAAAGGGAATATTAAGTATTTATTCTCACAAGATTAGGCCAGTATTTTAACGTAGGCAACAAAACCCCAGAATTTTTATTGCACTTGGATCAGTATCCCAGGACTTTTGAATTTTATGGTCACCCTAGTTGAGACAGGATTGGGCAAACACCTAATGAATGGAATGACGCTATTGGTTGCGTCCTACGTGATTCAAAAGTAGTAAGTTTGTCCTGGGACTGTGAAATTTATACGTGGGCAATGTGATTTTTTTGAAAAATTGTCATTGTCAAACTGCAAGCCGATAAGGTGTTGTATAACGATAAAGATATTTTTATTGACCAAAACATATTGTGTCATCATAACATATTATATGAAGTCATATTCAGAATGAATATCTTAATATGTTACTAGTGGCCCGCCTTTTCATTTCGGGACCTAATTTAGATCAGTACCAATAGATGGCGCTAGAAATCGGTTAAATCGCGCTAGTGTTTCGCTTTACATATAAGCTCTGACCTTGACTTTACAATTTACATATTATGTAAAAAATATTATAAAAAGATTAAACTATATATATACTGTTCCACTGTAGAGCAATGGCAAAGGCCTCCAACATAGAAAACAAGTCAACGCTACTACGACGGGATTAGGCTCGATCACCCCGCTTGCCTGAAGCGAATTGATGATCACAAACCCGAGTTATGTTCGAAAAATTCAAAAAATCCTTTTTGCTCAAGAAGATAAAATGAAGAAAAAGATAATTTAAAAAAAGATAAAGATAAATTATATTTCATTTCATTATAATGAAACTGTTCATCTTTTATTCACACCTTGAGGCAAAGCCTTATATCCATAAAAGCCGCCAGCACTACTAATAGTGCCATTTAGTGCTATCTAGCGCCACTTATACATGCATCGGCCTTATGCCGCGTGAATAACATTTAATCCACAACATATTTAATGCAAAGCACGACTCGTCAAGGCGTGAAGCTAAAGACGATGAAGTAACTAACTAAGAACCTATTGCATTAGCTTAAAAAAAGGTAGCTACAAAATTAAATAACTTTACCTAATCCCCACCTCTGGTTAAACCAGATATCCATACAAATATTAGAAATGGGAAATTGTGTCTGTCTGTCTGTATGTTGGTCCTTCTTTCACGGCAAAACGGAGCGACAAAAGCTACTTAACATCGAAAAGTTGATGATAATATCACAAAATATAATCATTTGACGTAGGTTTAACAAACTTTTTTACTATAGGATTTTTTTTAGTTTTGTAAAGTTAATCAAGACATTTGAGGCTTAACTTATGAATTAAGGTAAGTTTCAACAGTATAGTAAGTACTTACGGTTTCGGCTGTGACATACAGACGGACAGACAGACAGACATGACGAAATCTATAAGGCTGCGTTTTCTCTGAAGCGGAGCGGAGTGATATCCACCAAAAGAATTGCATAAAAAATGTCTGTGTTTATCAACGAACTAGTGGCCCGCCCTCACTTCGCTTCGGGACCGTAATTCAGAAATGAACTAATAGATGGCGCTGTGCTCAATTACATCGCGCAAGCGTTCCGTGTTTTCGGTTTACCTTGCTTTGTCGTTGTCTATGGAAGTTATCTCTTTATAAATAGTATAGAAGATAAGCTTGTTCTATTAGTGGATTTTACTCCGCCCTGCTTTAGTAGAAACACAACCTAAGGGTTCCGTTTTTTGCCCTTTGACTACGGAACCCTAATAACTAAAGTACTTCAGCTTGTAATTAATAATGTCTAAATTTTATCCATCCAATCTTAACAAGTCAATCCGACAATAGATTGCGCCTGCGCAGCCTTGAACCTCGTCTGAACTCTATATCGGCGTCGGAGAAATTACTTACAGGCCAAAGTCAAGGCTGTGGTCTGTATGTACAGACAGCCACACGTTAGGTTACCACAACCTGTCAAACTTCTTCAATTGATATTCAACTTAATGTGTCTGACAGTAAGATGAGAGTCGATTGAAGAAATTTTGCAGTTTTGGATACTTTGTGGTGTGACTGTAGTTTACAGTCATTGTAAAAATGATCTTAGCAGTCAAACATACCAGAAGTATTTAGGCATTTTTTTTTTATGTAATAGGTAGCAGACGAGCAGGCGGATCACCTGATGGTAAGCAATTGCCGCCGCCCATGGACACATGCAACACCAGTGGAGTCACAAGTGCGCTGCTAACCTTATATCCCCTTCCCCCCCAATGGGCCTCCGGTACCCTCACTCACTCGGCGAAACACAGCACAGGATCTGCTTCACGCCGGTTTTCTGTGAGGCAGTGGTATACGGGTATCACTCCGGTCGAGCCGGCCCATTCATGCTGAAGCATGGCTCACCCACAATTAAAATTTTGACAAGGCATTTGACAAAAGACTTAAAACCATCTCTCTACAAAGAAGCAGGTGACTAATTTTCTAAAGTTTTGTATTAAAGACTCGAGGACGTTTTGCATTAATAAGGATTTTTATAATAAAGAGTGAGGGCGTAAGTTTAATGTGATTTTTGTCTAATGTTCAGATTTTTTGGGATAAAGTAAAGTATCAGCCTATATACTATCCCACTGCAGGGCAAAGGCGTCACAGAAATCAAGTCATCATTACTATGATGATGGGATTTGCCTTAATCACCTCGCTTGCCTAATGTGGAATGGTGATCACAAACCCGAGCTGTGTTCGAAAAATTGGAAACATACTTTTGCCCGGATCGAACCCGGGGCCCCATGATTATGCCCCGGTTTTTGGTATGTATGGACGTAAAACAAAATGTTGATGCCAACTGTACCGAATGCTTGGCTTAATTACTTTTGATTAGTTCAACGCGAGTTAAGAGCAACAGCTCAGTGGAAAAGAACGTTTTCTTCGTGTCTTAGCTTCGTAGGTAATCTTATCACTTACCATCAGGTGATCCGTCTGCTCTTCTGCGCCGTATACCTATCATTTTTATTTAATACCTACGCAAATTTAATGCAGATGTCCATGGGTGGCGGTGATCACTTACCATCGGGTGAGCCGTCTGCTCGTTTGTCCATTCTTATGTAGAAAAATCAACATCTCGTGCATTGACCTGATTCTGTAATAGTACCTTAAGCATTTGTGTTACAGATATCATACAAGAGAAGAGTCCCAAGTGTACAATTCTCTCCAAGAAACAATACTCGAAACACGACAAACATTTTGAACTTCCCATAATATATCGATAGCGTGATCAGTCTGAAGTGCAAGAATCCTAACTATTATTATAAATGCGAAAGTAACTCTGTCTGTCTGTCTGTTACTCTTTCACGCCAAAACTACTGAACGGATTTAAATGAAATTTGGTATACAGATGATCTAGACCATGAGAAAGAACATAGGCTACTTTTTTAGCGAAAAGGGGCTTGTAAGGAGTTAAAAGGGGGGTAAAAAGTTACTTTTCCATGCGGACGAAGTTGCGGGCGGCCGCTAGTCTATACTAATATAATAAAGCTGAAGAGTTTGTTTGTTTGTTTGTTTGTTTGAACGCGCTAATCTCCGAAACTACTGGTGCGATTTGAATAATTCTTTTTTTGTTGGATAGTCCATTTATCGAGGAAGGCTATAGGCTAAATAACATTACGGGGTTATAAGAAATTCCACGCGGACGAAGTCGCGGGCGGCCGCTAGTATTAAATAAAGTGACATAATCCTACCCATGTTTCTAGGAGAAAGCTGTTACAGATTCTAAGTCGAGCTTAAAAAAGATGGTGATTAAAAATTCACCTTGTACATACATTACACCCAGACACTGAACAAACAAAAGTGTTCATCACACGAATTCTTGTCCAGGGTGGAACAAACAAACTTCAAAAGAAGGAAGTTCTCAACTTCTCTGTGTTTGAGTTTTTGGTGGTCAACGCAGTGCAGCAACACGACATAGCAACAATACGGCAAAAGCATTTTAATTTGAATGCTCACATTTCGACTAGACCGTTGATACTGTAACTTCGCATGTCGAGTGGGTATCAGCAGTTTATAGCCGAACCCTAACTGATTCCGTCTCAAAATGGCTGACAGGCCAGGGCTGTCGGAGAAAGATGGCAAAATTACGAACGGTACGGTACACTTTTGAATGAATGTTTTTTTTTTAAACTATAGGACAACGCTTGACCACAATGGCATCTGATGGAAAGTGACGATGAGGTCTAGGTTGGTACTCGTTTGCCTAGACGCCTGTTCACTCTAGCCTTAAAGAATGAATGATTTATTTCCATAAGTATGTTACAAGATAGGTACAATAAAAGAAAATATAATAAAAATAAATCCGGACCGGCAAGGGCCGGCTCGACCGGAGTGACACCACGACCTCAAGACTGGCGTGAAGCAGCGCCTGCGCTGTTACGTCGTGAGTGAAGGAACTAGAGGCCCAATTAGGGGGAAAGAAGTTAAA
The DNA here is from genome assembly GCA_014851415.1 of Cnaphalocrocis medinalis. NCBI lineage: Eukaryota > Metazoa > Arthropoda > Insecta > Lepidoptera > Crambidae > Cnaphalocrocis > Cnaphalocrocis medinalis. Next base: position 12,071,751 of record CM026297.1, read on the forward strand.
AGTTGGCAGCGCACTTGTGACTATACTGGTGTTGCGGGTGTCTAGCGGCAGCAATCGTTTACCATCAGATAAAAAGAAATAATAATAATACTTGACACAAGTTATGGCAGCCCTAATTCTACCCCCCTTTTAGGCAAAGCATAGGCGTAGGTCAACGACATGTCGGTATGCCGTCTCCTCCAAAAATTAGCGCATTCGTTAGCTATGACTATATAAGTTATATTTTATTGATATGCTTTATAATTTCAGATCATGATGTCAGATTTTTGGCATTAATATAAATTAAGTCATTGAATGGACGAAAAAACAGGAAAACGTAAATCTTGATTTAATGATCTGACTTAAAATGGAGCACCTCCTACTACCTAATTTAATAGAATAAATAAACTCCTTTTTTGTATGTGGCAAGCAAGCTGACGGATCACCTGATGGTGATCACGGACATGGGCGGCAATTGCTTATAGCTGGAGGCACGAAAGTATAGCGATGACCGTTATTTTGCGCACTTGTAAAAAAGAAGACTTTCTATCCAAATTGGTTTCTGCGCACTCAAGGTCATAACTACACTTTCTTGCCTCGGACTATACCAGTGGAAAGCACAGTGGAGCTATTGGTAGGCCAACGGTGTTGTCATCACAAATGCTCTGCCAACATTTTAACTCCCTTTCTTCCTTGATTACACCACCTTACTCACACGGCGAAAGATGACTAATACGCTTCACGCTCGCATTCTATGAGGCCGCGGTATCATTTCAGTCAAGCCGGTACATACGGTCGTTGCAAGTAAATAATTTAAAAAATATAGGACACATCTCATGTTTGTAAAGCAATAAAATTCCAATTTTAGTTCGTCCGTCCGTTCATACCACAGACTGTAATGTTTGCCCAACTGTGCATAAGAAGGAGGTATGTGTATTTATTTGTCAGATCTCATTACGAGAGTAGATTCAACAAATATTTTACTTCGTCTTCGTATAGTCCGAAGCAAGAAAGTGTAGTTATGACCTTGAGTGCACAGAAACCTATTTTGATAGAAAGTCTTCTTTTTTACAAGTGCGCAAAATAATGGTCATCGCTATACTTTCGTGCCTCCAGCTATACCTACTATCGTCGGACTGTGAGGACTCTATTTCTATTCATTATCATCATCATCTTATTGATGGGATTTTTAAGATTTCATGTGGAATATATGTTGAAGATTAAAAAAAAATCTTCAATCGATATTCGGCCATGGCGGCCAATCTTAAAGGGAGGCCTTTACTCAGCAGTGGGACAATATCTAGCCTAAATAAAAAATTTAAAAAATGTTTAGGCTGGGCTAAAAAGCCAATATTAAATACTAAAAGATGGCGCTGAATATGGACGTATATATAGCTTTGGGTGTCCCACATTGCAAAACAATTACGAATCAACCCCCCCCCCCCCCCGTGCTCGGATTTAACAATTTCCCATAATATTTTATAATGCGGCTCTCCCGAAGTACAATTCAAGGACCGGCTGGACCCAGCGTTATTACGCATTCTTGAAGAACGTGAGGTTGATTTGTTGATTTGCCGTCCTAGGGCTATCTACAATTTGCTACCCCACCAACCTTGCCGACCCCTTAATTAGTCGCCCTTGGCTATAGCCGATTCAACCTTATGTCAAACCAGGTCTCAATGGGGGGGGTCCGGACCCCCTGGACCCCCCCCCCCTTTATATACGTCCATGGCGCTGAACATCGATTACAACGCGTAAGTGTTTCCCTTTTCGGTTTATCTATAAGCCTTGTTAGTTGTTGTGTAGAGTTTACCTCTTTGTAGATAGACAGATATAGATTAAACTGCGGTAAACAAGTACTGTTTACATTTATAAACCCACGTAGTCAACGCCGAGGCAAAATGCCTTAATGAAATAGGAGTTGCATTTACTCGTAAATACAGTCTGTGACAAACTTATTAGATACGTATTTAACAGGGCCGGATTTGGGTAAGAGGGGGCATTGTGATAAGAATTATGACAATAATGAAGTCCGGCTGATTTTAAGATTATGCCACAGGAGTTGAAGCGGCCGCCATACATACATACCGCCATACATATGCATACCGCCGTACATATGTACATACATACTTAGCCAATCTTTTTTCAGACTGTTCAGATTTGAGAGATCAGATCAGACTTTCAGATGACTGTCACGCGTTCTCCCCAAATTATTTTTTTCCGAAATCCCCCATTCAGGTTTTGAATTTACTTTCCAAAGACAAAGAATCCCAGCCTGTAATAATATATTCCTTCCCACTTTTAACCCAAAACCTGAAAAAAGGGGGTAACTCCCCAATCTGGCATCAATGTAAATAAATAGCACATGCGTAAAGGTACATTAATAACTGCCCATCCCCAGAAAGCGCTAAGTTACTCGTATTTATTTATTGGAAAACACAACAAATTAGAGTCATGATTGTATTATATTTACGTAGCATTTTAACATAATAAACAGGACTAAAGCCCTAACGTGTTTACAAGAATATTCACAAGTAGTTATGGAGTCATTAAACTGTCAGTTCGTTAAATGCCATGCCGACAATTTCAATAATAATGAGCGCATCTGCTGAGCGTTTTCTTAGACATTTACCCTTTGCCACGCGCGGGGCCCCGGGCCCATGATGCCTAGATACGGCCCTGTTTGTATTCTATTTACATGTGTTTGCATCTTTTATCGCGTAGCGCACCGCGAGCAGGATACACGACCATAAAGTTAATCTACGGAGACATTAGTGTCGACGTCTGAGATGAACAAAATAAGTAAAGATTTGTCGCCGACACATCAGGAGGCCAATTCTCGGTTTTCGCCTTCTATGTCGAGTCGACTTTATGGACCGCATAGACCAATAGGAGAACAAGATAAGTAATCTGTGTTCTCCTATTGGTTGTGCGTTCCATGAAGTCGACTCGACATAGAAGGCGCAAACCGAGAATTGGCCTCCTGATCACCACAATGTGGGAGAGCCAAGCTTCGGCATGAATGAGCCAGCTCTGAGTGAAACCACGTCCTCACAAGAAGACCTGACACAGTGCCTGAACTGTGTGTGTGAGGGTACCGGAGACCCAATCCGGGGTAACGAGAGTTTAAACATTGGCAGACCACTTGCCAACAACAACATTGGGAGAGCTATGCTTCGGCATGAATAAGTTGGTTCGACCGCAGGCCCAATGGGGGGAAAAAACATCATGATCTAGTGAGCGAAAACCCTTTTTTTTTCGACGAATACCCAAAAGTTATACCAAAAAATATTACTTGAAAATAATTTCTTTAGGGATGGCTAAACGAACTGTATAGAAAAACAGCTGTACTTTTTTGATGATGTCACCATAAGTCCAATGCAAAAACATGTATTTTCTGTTTATTTGTCATTCAAACTTGGATGACAGCAGCTCAATAAAATTTAACGTGGGTGCGATTGTTTATATGCAAATAATGCTAGTAATATTTGCCGCGGTGTATACCGCGCAAACATGCATGTTCGAGATCATGATACCATACTTATTTACGGTTAAACTGACTTAGACTACTTACTTACTGTTTGTTGTATCCTGTTGTATACTTAGAATAATAACCCTATTATTATTATGCTAAGATAGATAAACAGATAGATACTTTTTATTACACAAAAAGTTGCAGAACTTAATGCTATGGTCATACTAGGTAAGGTTGACTGGTAGAAACTGGCCTTCGGTACCCTCACTTACCTGGTGAAACACAACGCAGGCACTGGCAGCCTACTGTGAGGCGGTGGTTACACTTCGTTCGAGCCGGCCCAGTCAGGCCGCAGCGTAGGTCAAATTACCTTCCTTTATGGAAATATTCTTGAGACAACAGCCTTGTTGCACTGTACTCAATACTTAATTTTGCTCTATGGCTATCACTTTGTCGATGATATTTGATAGTTCTTTGTAGAAATTTGTCACTTTTTGTATACAAACTAAACAAACAATTTATTATCTTTTTTCTATTTACAAAATGTACATCATTATACACCTACGTGCATAAAATATTTATTCAACCAAACCTAATAATATAATCCCCTTGAAACTAGGCGAAAATAATTACAAGGACTTTCATAAAATAAGCTTACACTGTTCTTAATAAGACCATATTCCAGTGCTCTCAAAACCAATTCGAACCTTAGGGATTCCATAGTAAACTTAGAAGGCGTTGTTCCATCATTGATGAGCTTCCATCACCATGGCAAATTACGACAGAGCTATAACAGTGTTCTCCCCTGACGGCCAGCTCCTTCAAGTCCAATACGCGCAGGAGGCCGTCCGACGAGGATCTGCGGCAGTGGGAGTGAGAGGGTCCGATGTAGTGGTTCTAGGGGTTGAGAGGAGGACAGTAGCCTTGCTTCAAGATGAGAGGACGGAGAAGAAAATACTGGAGTTGGATGACCATGTGATGTTGGCGTTTGCAGGGCTGCGGGCTGATGCTAGGGTGCTAGTTTCAAGGTGACTTTTTACTTTCTTTATGCTGTCTGATGGTAAGACAGCACTGCCTAGAAACATCTGTGGAGTGAGGTGAGTTCCTTCTAGGAAGTCGTGGAATGGCGTGAACTCATTTCCTTACTTTTATGTGAAATGGAGTAGACAAAAAGATTACACCTGATAGCAACTGCAACTCCAGTCCTAAGTGCTTTCCCAAAGTTTTGCCCTTTCCCCCAATCCCCCTAGTGGGCTGCTATATCACGTCAGCTTTCTGTGAGGCCATTGTATTACTCCGGTCTATCCGGCCCGTTCTTTCCTATTTCTTAAATGATCAGGTTTAGGTGTGCTGCGAGACGCCTTCTGCCATTGGCAGCTAGTACTAATAATATCGTGTCCATATAAGACCTGACAACAGCTGGAGTAAACCAGTTCTGGGGGAAAGCCTAGTGTAGGTATGACGCCCTCAGAAAAAATGGAGTGACGATATGAGCAAGATGGCTGGTTAAAGCTGGATGCGAGCAGCCAAAGATGGAATGGAATGGCGAACATTTGGAGATGCTCATGTCCAGCTGTGGACTGCAACAGCCTGATGATTATGATGACTAATAGTATGAGTTCAGGTTGTTATTGGTTGTCTGCAAAAGATTCAAGATTTTTAGTCCTTTAGAAGCGACAAAAAAATCGCTTTGTTTTTTTTATATAATACTAGTGGCCCGCCCTCGCTTCGCTTCGGTATTTTAATTTTGAAGAACGAAGTAGAATTCACAACAATCAAAGTGATGAGTAAAAAGCAAGCAAGCGGGTCACCTGATGGTAAGTGAACACCGCCGCCCACGGACATCAGCTACACCAGAAGGAGTGCGGATGCATTGCCGGCCTTTCGGTAAGGTATAGGCTCGTTTCTTGAAAAGGGTGTGTGACGCTTTGTTATTATTCTTCCAGATCCCAAATAGAATGCCAGTCCCATCGCCTGGTGGTAGAAGACCCTGTAACAATTGAGTACATCGCCCGGTACATAGCGGAGATGAAGCAGCGGTACACCCAGAGCAATGGCCGCAGACCCTTCGGCATCAGCTGTTTGGTGGGGGGGTTCGACTTCGATGGGGTCCCGCATCTGTTCCAGACGGAGCCAAGCGGGATTTACTATGAGTGGAAGGTGGGTTGCTTGTAGACGGCGGAATAAATAAATGAATGCGCCAGACAATCACACTAATCAACCTGGTCTCAAACTAGGGCAACCTCACCTTAGCCACTGCGCCATCGAGGCTGTCAAATTACGTTTTGGCATAAATGGGCTAGCTCTGAGTGAAACCAAAGCCTTACAGAAAGACGGCGTGACGCAGAGCCTGAACTGTTTTCAGCGAGTGAGTGACAGTACCGGAGGCCTAATCTGGAGTAACGAGTTTAAACGTTAAGGCGGCTACACGAGTAGTCTACCATCAGGTAGTCCGACTGCTTGTCTGCTATCTAACAGCATTGGAGTCAATATCGAGAGGAAACCTGAACCTATCGGCTAGTTTTGTGCATACGATTCTGATCGTAACTGTAATGTAGTTGGGTCTGGTTTCCCTATCGAAGAGTTACGAAGGTCAAACGGCAGAAGCTTCATGAATCATGATAATTTCCAGACTCACCAAATCATAGATCATGGTACCAAGCGTTCCGAATGTACAACAGGAATTTGGACGCAGCCGGGAATAACCCGCTGTGATTTTAAGCTAAAACTCCAGGGCCTCTCTTCGTCCATGGTGGGGGGATCATGTTGACGGGCACAGAGCCTGATGCACGATCCGGAGACTCCGGTTTCTTCACTAAATCAAAGAAACACAGCGCAGACGTTGCTTCACGCCGGTCTTCTGTGAGCCCGTGGTCTTCTGTGATTAATGTGATGATTGAGGTGCGACAGCAGTGTTCATGGCTTTTTTTACTGGTTCACCATAGGCGGCTGCCATCGGCAGATACGACAAGACGGTCAGAGAGTTCCTGGAACAGCACTACAGGCCTGAAGCGGTGGCGTCGGAGCAGGGAGCCGTGAAGCTGGCCATCAAGGCTCTGCTGGAGGTGCAGGCGGGAGCCAGGAACTTGGATGTGAGTTCAGTTTATTAACCGTCAACGTCGCCTTTTTTTATGTGATAGGTAGCAGACGAGCAGGCGGATCACCTGATGGTAAGCAATTGCCGTCGCCCATGGACACATGCAACACCAGTGGAGTCACAAGTGCGCTGCTAACCTTTTATCCCCTTCCCCCCCGATGGGCCTCCGGTACCCTCACTCACTCGGCGAAACACAGCACAGGGGCTGCTTCACGCCGGTTTTCTGTGAGGCAGTGGTATCACTCCGGTCGAGCCGGCCCATTCATGCCGAAGCTTGGCTCTTCCACAATTAAAAGTCGTCGTCGATTGAGGACGTCGGGTTGAGAACTAGAGAGTGGTGGAACTAAAGTGGAGTGCCACCGGACGACCTGGACGTCGTCTGCCGTTTTTAGGACACCATTTGGTCATAACTTTGCTCCACCTACCATCACCGCGCCTGGCTAAATGTTCTGCCCAATGGGGGCATCGCGTGTCAAAAATCCGCTTGATGGCGTACTTGAGAACTGAGGTCCACCTTCGACGTCATTGGTTGTTTAGAGACATCTCACATCATAAGTCCTGAATGGCAACATCGATAGCTCAGCAACACTAGTGTGGGCTGATGCTATGAAGGCTTTAGTGTGTGATAAATCCGTTAGATGGTGTTACTATTGAACTGAAGTCTAAACTTAGATAAATTTTTAATAGTACTTATTTATTTTAATTTCTGTAATATTGTATACAGATAGCTGTTATGAAACACGAACAACCAGTCACAATGTTACATCAAGACGACATCAAAAGTGTTATCAACCAAATAGACAAAGAGAAAGCAGAATCTGAAAAAAAAAGTAAAAAGTAAGGACGGTCGATTTTAAAACGTGTTTTATAGATTGTTTTATTTGCTAGATATTATTTATTATATTTTGCATTTATGTAGTTTGTTTTTATTAATAAAAATCATTCAATAATTCATCTTTTTCTTTCTATTTTGGGTCCGAATGCGAAACTACTTCCCTAACATCACATAAACAATGCAATAATAAGTAAGTAATGCATTGTGGGACTAAAACAAATTGAAAATTTTATAATTTATAATGTGCAGATTTTTTATAATTTTAATAGCTAGGTATATAAAAAACATTACACATTAGGTACCTACGTATGTAGGTTCATTTTATAGTTATCTTTTATTTTTATCAGAACAATGTAGTTAGGTAAAATTATGGAGAGCATTCACTGATTATGGTTTTCTAAATCTTACATTACTTACATACAACACATATAAGATTTAATTTAGCTAGATAAATTACCTTCTTAGCATTGTAATGTTGAAATTGTTACATACCTGAAACAAAAAATAAATACAAAATTAAGATAGTGTTAAAACATTGATAAAGCGCCATCTGTACAATTCTACACGGACTAAGTGCGCCACGCGTGCTGTGAAGCATGCTACGCGCGCTGGGAATACTTTCATGGGCTACGTATAGAGTGCAGCAGTAGTCCGACAGCGGATCTAGAGATATCATCCTTTGAGTTCAGTTCTAATAATGTAAGTACTTTTTGTTTTTATTCAACTAAAAAAATATTTATGCTGTCACTTTTATGAAAGTAAAAAATAAAAAAGACTGCATCAGTTTTAAGCCAAGGCTAACTAAAAATCAATCAAGAAATTATTCATAAAAACATTATGTACCCACCTAAGTAGCAAGCGGGATATCTAAATGGTATTAATAACCCCCGCCCCTGGACATCCACGAGATTACATGTGTCCTAAATGCGTTGCCGGCCTTATATTCATACACTTATAATTTTAGGAATTTATTTTTAGCGATAGGTTGCAGACGAGGAGACGGATGACCTGAGAGTAAGCGATGGCCGCCGCCCATTGACACCAAACACTAGTGGAGCTATAAATGCGCTGCCAACCTTTAAACTTTCCTCGGTTTGTCTTCCATACACTACAAACAATATCTTCGTGACCCAAACCGATTTAGCAAGTCGCTAATTCACCCCCAAACATTACTTTAATACAATAACATGCAATTTAGCTTCAAAATTTCACATTAAACTTGGCAAAAACTGGCATCCCTGACCTAGAAGGCAAATGAGCCAATTTATATGCAAGTACATGCCCAGCCGTGTGAAGTGCAGCCGGGTCAAAACACTAGTGGTTTAAGACACACAGCACGTAGGCTATGGGAATAGCGGATTTTGTAGAGAAATGGACTATTTGGCTAATTTATTACCAAAATACCAACTATTTAGCTGTTGCCCGCGGCTTCGCTCCCGCTAAACCGTCTCGACCGGAGTGATACCACGGCCTCACAGAAGATCGGCGTGAAGCAGCGCCTGTGCTGAACTGCTGACTAACCACGCAGAAAATCGTGCGTGGTTAGTACCATTAATATACTGTTTCACGGTTTTTAGAGAATTAAAAAAACACCCAAGATTCTCTATTACCGCGGAGAATTGTTTATGGTCAATTACAAGCTAATCGTTCTTGTGTAGAGATGTTAAAAATAATCGATTATCAGTTTTGTTCTTGTATCGATTTTCAAATAAATCACTCACAGAAGACCGGCGTGAAGCAGCGCCTGCGCTGTGTTTCGTCGAGTGAGTGAAGGCACCGGAGGCCCAATTGGGGGGAAAGGGGGTTAATGGTTGGCAGCGCACTTGCGACTCTACTGGTGTTGCAGGTATCTATGGGCGGCGGCTATAGCTTACCATCAGGTGATCCGTGTGCTACCAATCACATCAAAAAAATCGATTTACTTAAATTAATTTTACACGGTACTTTTGATAATTGTAATACTAGTCTAATGTAAAAATAGGGCTGGTGTTAGTGAGAATAATTAAGTGGGGATTTCCAATAAGTATGTAATAGAAAAAAAGGTTTTTGGTAAATCGATATATTTTTTAAATGAAATCGATTGTTGAGAAATCGATTAATGTTGAATAAAACAAAATCGATATTTGATCCTTTTTTATTCATTAGTCGGACATCCTTACTTGAGTGCAATTAAAGCGTTTAAAAATACTATTGGACCTTTGGTATCCATTGTGGTATGTGTGTAAGAAAGAGATAAAAACAAGTTCTAATTGTAGAAATTAAAAAAGTTATCAGGCCCGGAATCGGGTGTTGGAAGAAATTGCAGCGACAGGACCACCTAAATCGTACAGCGAATTTCTTTAATAGCCAACTTATTATGCTTATTAAATAAGATACTTCAAAGGTAATAATAGCACAGCATACATTTTATGCTGTGCAATGATTAGCAATGGCAGCTCAGAGAATAAGAATTTTCGTCTTTCAAAGGGAATGAATGAATGAATAAATATGCGTTTTATTGCAAAACAGATCACATAAAACTTAAATTAAAGGAAGGTCGCAGGTTCAACCAGTTCTTTTATGATTTATGGCGGACGAGCAGACGGATCACCTGATGGTAAGCGATTGCCGCCGCCCATTTACATCTGCAACACCAGTAGTGACAAGTGCGCTGTCATATAGGACCTCCGGTAGCCTGACTTCACTCAACGAAACGCCGGTCTTCTGAGATACTGTGGTATCAATCCGGTCGAGCCTTCATTCATGCCAAAGCATGACTATACCACAGTTTAAAAAAAATCTTTCTTCCTTCATATGTTCGGTAAGTGAATTTCTAGGTACATACGTACATACAACCACACATCAAAGTATACAAAACTGTGCAATTTCTTTAATCGACTCTCATCTTACTGTCAAACACATTGAGTAGAATATCGATTGAGGAAATTTGACAGGTTGTGGTAACCTGATGTGTGGCTGTTGTACATGTTTTTCTCCCGCCTACTCGCCTACCATAGTCATTATCTCAACATTCCTTTTTCTACTTTTATGGCATTTTAACAGGATAATAACAGTGTTTTGGGAAGGATGGCAACAATTGGCGCCATGAGGATTAGAAGCACAACTAGCCGCTTCCTACGGGGACGGGAGATTGTGATGGATGGCGAAGATTAGGATGCGGTCAGGGGAGCAATCATGAGCACTCGACATTGAAGTCGAATTAGAAATTTGTATTGACGAATTTTTTAAAATATTTAAGTAATTGTTTTGCTCTTGAACACATCTCACCTGATGGAGAGTGACGATGAGGTCTAAGATGTAGCGTAACGAACAGCCACGTACATAGGATAATTATATTACAGTGCTCAAGGGTGCGCGCAAACACAGGTGCATCTATTCCCTTACCCGCTTAATTGGGTATGGGAACAAAAATTAAACAGATCCAAAATCGAAAGCCGAAACGACCGTAGAGCGATCAACGGGTCAACGGATCAACGGCTACAAGTAAAAATGTTATTATTGCTAAAAGTGGCGTTTTTAGCAATAATGAACATTATTGTTCCTTGTCACGTGTAAAAAATATTGTATTGCATCTCCAAAAAATCAATTTACTTGCATCTAAGTTTGTAGACTTTCTTAAAAAATATCATATTGTCGCCACAATCAGTGTAAATAGGTTGGCGGCGCTAGTTTCTTCGATATCCTACAAGAAACGAGCGTACTCCATCTTAAAAGGCCGGCAACGCATCAGCGACCTCTCTGATCTCGCAGATGTTCATGGGCAGCGGTGATTACTTACCAGCCGGTGACCCGCTTGCTCGTTTGCCGCCTCTAGTATAAAAAAAAATATAGCCCCTTAACGTGCTTTTCAAAGAGCACACCATAATAAGCGATACATCTAACAGCTGTTGTCAACACAACACATTATATCCTGTAAACAACAACTTGCGCAAGAGTCGAGTGAATAAACAATCGACCAGCTGACTGGCCAACAGGTAAACAATTAGCAATTGTTTATGTTTTGGTAATTAAATATTTTAAAATTAAACCAGTAAAAATGCGATCCTGATGTTAGGGTACCATTTTACTTACAAAAAGGCTGGACCAAAAAGAATTGTGGGAGACCCATGCTTCGGCATGAATGGGCCGGCTCGACCGGAGTGATACCACTGCCTCACAGAAAACCGGCGTGAAGCGGCTCCTGTGCTGTGTTTCGCCGAGTGAGTGAGGGTACCGGAGGCCCATCGGGGGGGAAGGGGATAAAAGGTTAGCAGAGCACTTGTGACTCCACTGGTTTTGCATGTGTCCATGGGCGGCGGCAATTGCTTACCATCAGGTGATCCGCCTGCTCGTCTGCTACCTATCACATAAAAAAATTAAAAAAAATTGAGGCCTACAGACTATAATAAACATCGTTAACCTTTATCTTCTAGATAAACTTTAAGGTGGCGAGTAAGTGAGCACGCGGTTAAACGATACTAATACAGACGTGCCGGCTTTATACAGATAATAAAATTGCTACAGGCAATAAAATATGTCATCGGTTTATCAGCGTTAAGAGAAATAGGACATAGGTATAGCTACTTGTTTGGACCAGGGGCGCTGCCATTTCATGCTTTATTTATTTCATAATTTGAGACATATAAAAGAAAAATACTTTATCTATTTCTGTAGCAGGAATTAGTCCGTTTTCAGATAATTTTGTTTTAAACATGCGAGCTATTCGATTGCATTTTAATGTTTGATGATTGTGTGAAAAGCAGTTGGACGATATAAGAAGTATTGTAAGGTTTCTCCTTTTATAGAAAATTGATTACACATGCATACGAATAAAAACCATTAAGGTGCTTAAACTGGTATTTGTTTTAAGTCTAGGTGTCTATGGGCGGCGGCAATCACACCATCAGGTGACCCGTCTGCTCGTACTAAATCGTCAAATTAAATGTGTAGGTTTAAAAAAAAAGCATTCATTTCATCAAAAAGCATTCATTAATACGCCACTGTTTCTTTTTTTCCTTTGAGGTCGATTATGGCAATACCGTTGTTCTTAAAAAGGCCCTTCGGCTGTGTTCCGTCCATCCTTAATTAACAAACTACTTAAAACTATCCAAGCTTTGAAATTGAGACTGCCGAGCCACAAAGAGAGTAAGTGCCCAACCACGAGTAATAAAACGCATCGGGGTTGCCAGTAAGTGAAAAAAGACGTCCCATAATAATCGGTCAGCAATTTTACAAAAACAAAAATAAAATCTACTGATTTGGAGATATTGTTTTTTATTCACTCTAAGCAACCGTGGTGATTAAGCATATTATTATTTGTAATCCTATCATAATAGAGATGAATTGAACTTTGTCCTGCTGTAGACAGAAAATAGGCTGACATTTAACATTTTTGCATGTGATAAAAAGCCATTTAATGGACAATTTACCTAAATGGCTCAAATTTGAAAACAAATTCCCAATTTTTTTGTTTGCTGTTCTTTTTTGGTATAATTTTTGTTTTTTTTTTATTATTATTTTGTGTCATTTTACGAAACCATAAAAGATGTTTTTATAATGTTTGTATAGTATATTAGGCATTTTCAAAAAACTGCAAAATTTTATGGGGATGTTTTTCAGAAGAAAACTTCATTCTTAAGTATAAACTAAAATTGAATGATCGTTTATATTTCAGGTAACGCATACGAAAATAATTTGAAGCAATTTTTCACATCATCAAGCACTAACTTTCTCACTATCGCCCCTGGCAACACTGAAACTAACGAGCCAAGATGACTCGGATCGAAATAGCTCTTCCTGGTTTGATGAACTTGACATCGACTGACTTACAGCCAGTGGGCAAGTGGATTTATGAGAATTTATTCCAATGCTGTAACGGGACGAAAAAGTAAAGTGTCATTGTAGTGAAATAAGTTCCCGCGCTAATGAGGAAACGTCTTGTTATGTCATGTAATTTATAGATTTTAATGTGCGGTTGTATGGATTTATTTGTTGTAAGGAGACATTAACTGTTTTAAAGCAGAAATTATATTAAAAAATCTTGGAAACTGAACGAATGGCTGAAACAGTAACCGAATGGTTCAATAAAGACGAAAAATGATTTTCGAACAATAGCTTTTAGCAAAAAGATAATGAGTCGCTTTAAAGCCCGTCCTCATTTTTTATGTGATAGATGGCAGACAAGCAACCGGATCAACTGATGATAAGCGAACGCCACCGTCTATAGTCACCTGCATACCATTAGAGCGCGAAACGAAACGAGAAACTATCAAGAAGCCGCGAAAAATGTGCGAAGCGGGTCCACATTTCGCGTTCGCGGACTAAATGTGGAGCGGGCTTTAGCGATAAGACCGCCAAAATTGTCATGCCATGGCCAATTTTAATCTCTGTACCCTTTTGTGCAATAAAGATCATCAATCTAAAATCGATTCACTTTACCGCTTTCAAAAGCTAAAGTTACAATAAACTTGACATATCCGCCATTTTATTTATTGATGCCCGTTGATTGGACATCGGACCATTGACAGGTGACATCAGCGATCATAGACCGTCACAGATTAAATCTATTATACGTTAAGGTCATCTGTGGTCTGAATAATTACTTGGTTGCATCACGGTTTTATAATACAGTTTGACTAAGGTGTTTGGCGGATGGCGAATATTGAGAGTGACTGATTTGGGTCGGTTATAAAAAAGCTGACCTTTTTTGCTAGTCACTGCTCTAACCTAAAACAGTGACTGACCAAAAAATCTAGCACTGCGTTTTTCGAGGAATTTTCTTCCACGAACCTCAGTCTTGTGGAATAGTTTAGCTGCGGCATTATTTCCTGACGGCTAGACTTAGGGACCTTCAAGAAACGAGCGTACTCCTTCTTAAAAGGCCGACAACGCATCAGCGACCTTTCTGATCTCGCAGATGTTCATGGGCAGCGGTGATTACTTACCAGCAGGTGACCCGCTTGCTCGTTTGCCGCATCTAGGAAGTATAAAAAAAAACTTGAATTTCTTGTGCGAGTTCTTTTCGAGTGAGTTTTCCCCTTTTTTTAACCCTAAGGTAATGCATTACGCATACTCGTCTACGGGAAGCAGGCAGGTTATATGACTCTTTTTTTTTGATGACCCAGGGAAAATGCCTTACGCATACCCATCCATCCCCACGGTGGACGGGTATGCCTCCCCCCGCGGCGGGGTTTTACCGACTAATACCCCTAGGACTCTCCCTCATCGTCCATCTTGGAAGATGTCATGGGTTGGCGACACGGAGCCTAGCACCACATCTTTCGGAGCACCACTACATCTTCCGGGGGCTATGTCGAACTCCACCTAATCCATCCCATCATAGTAGCGATGACTTGATCTTTATGATGGAGGCCTTTGCCCTGCAGTGGGACAGTATATGATACTTTACTTATTTGCTCGCAGACTGATTGGCGAGCGGAGCTGCGGTCGTCACTTGCTAATACGTGCCTAATCTTAAACTAAACAGTAAAATGGTCGGCAGATCAAAGGCATAGATTAAAATTACTAAACTAACAAATAGTTTTTGTCGGAAACCGATATGTTATCGATATCAAATCTAATCTTTACAAATAATGGTTTAACTAGTTCAGTACCTAAATTTAATAACCCTCCTGTCATTAAGCAAAGAAAGACATAGGTAAGTAGATATTATTTTAACAGCTTTAGGTAATGGAAAATAACTGGGATGGGCACATTTTTCTCTGAACGAACTCTGGCTTCCCCGCAATGTTATTGGTGTTTAGAAAGTCGTACCTATACTAATTATAAAGAGATAAAGACTATAGACATTGGCAAACCTTACACTAACCAAAAAGGCGAAACACTAGCGCGATGAAATCAACGCCCAACGCCATCTATTGTTAGACAGTGGAACTAATATCCCGAGATGAAGTGAGGGCGGGCCACTAGTACTAATTATAAAGAGATAAAGACTATAGACATCGGCAAACCTTAAACAAACCGAAAAGGTGAAACACTAGCGCGATGAAATTAACACCTAGCGCCATCTATTGTTACACAGTGGGACTACTGTCCCGAAACGATTTTCTGTATCTATCTTAAGACCGAAGCAAACACCTTCAGGCAGACACAACCCGATACGTTAATTAGAAGGAAACTAGCACTAATTACTGTAATTATAACGTTCCTTTTCAAACGGTGACGTAAGGACTCGAAGGCCGGAAAATTGCAATGCATATGTATGAGCGGAGATAGTCGTGTCTTGGAATAGTTGGATTGTTGTATGAGAGGATGATAGTATATGTTGTGGGCCGCGTTAACATGCTGGCCTAAGGCCTGTATGTATGATAAAAAGTAAAGTATCAGCCTATAATCTATATACTGTCCCACTGCAGAGCAATGGCCATTTGACTGTGGGAGAGCCACGCTTCGACATGAATGGGCCGGCTGCTCGACCGGAGTGATACCACTGCCTCACAGAAAACCGGCGTGAAGCAGCCCCTGTGCTGTGTTTCGCCGAGTGAGTGAGGGTACCGGAGGCCCACCCGGAGGGGGAAGGGGTTAAAAGGTTGGCAGCGCACTTATTACTCTACTGATGTTGCAGGTGTCCATGAGCGGCGGCATTGCTTACCATCAGGAGATCCGCCTGCTCGTCTGCTACCTATGGCATAAAAAAAAATGGCCTCCATAACAGAAATCAAGTCATCGCCGCTACTATGATGGGATTAGGCTTAATCACCCAATGACCCACCAGGCTTGCCTAATGCGGATTGGTGATGATGCACAAACCCGAGATACTTACATTTATATTCGAAAAATTGAAACATACTTTTGCCCGACCTGGGCATCGAACCCCGAGACCACCACCACCTATGGCGTGTCGCACACACACTACTCAAAAGTCGAGGCTGAAAAATTATAAAACAAGCCTTCGTTGTCAATTTGCAATAATGTCATACAATACTATTCTGAAGTATGCAATATTCACTATGTAGAGATAAATTTTCATGTTTGGAAATCCGCAGTCACACGTTGTCAAAAGGTAGGTACTTATATGTAACGTGTGCCTCGTATGTATATATATATTCAAAATTAACACTCGCGCTTTTCTGATCTAAATTTAGATAGGCCCTAGCTATAAATAACTTGCGGTCAATGACTCCCAAATATGATACTGGATCGGACCTTTTGTGGACCCCGATGTTGGCTTTGATTGAGCAGTTCAGTGACTTTTTAAGTTATACGCTTTTAGCGGAGTAACACCAACATCATCTTCCTGCTATATTCCCAACTAGCTTTGTCCGCGCTTCGCTTGCGCCCCCCACTTCGCTAAAATGGGGGGTTAGAAAGGGGCAAAAAGTAGCCTATGTTACTCTCCATCCCTTTAATTATCTGCACTTAAAAAAATCACGTCAATTTTTGCTCCGTTTAGGCGTAAAAGAAAGACGAACATACAGACAGACACATTTTCCCATTTATAATATTAGTAAGTAAGTATGGATGGATATGGACTTATTCAAAATAAACGTGAAGAATCTCTTAGGCCAGTATGGCAGTTCTCATCAGTCATGTGAATGTCATTCTTCACATGATCATCCATATCTTCTCCGCCATGTTTTTTACAAGCCAAATTAAATTTTTTAATAAAAAAACTAAGTCTCTCAATTTTTTTTAATCATCTTTTGGGAACGTCATGTTTTTACTGCTATACAATAAAATGTGTACTCTAATCTTATATAGATAAATACTATTCGTGTTGTAGTTGTATCAATGTGTAAGATGTTGTGTGATTATTATTAGCAGCCCGCCTTTTCTATCTGTGCCAGTCAATAGATGGCGCTAGGCGCCGATTGCATCGCGCAAGTGTTTTGACTCTTCGGTTTCCATATAAGCCTTATTGTTGACCTCTTTTTATGAAGTAAAGTCTTTACCTGCAAATAAAGAACTTGACTTTTGACTTTTCTACTCGTAAAAAATAAATCTTCTACCGCTAATAGCTAATAACTTGGACCCCAAACAGTTTAATAAAGTCGCGTGGGTGTATATTGGCCATTTGCATCGGCTTTATTGACAACACAGTTATGTCTGTATAGAACGGCGCAAGCGCATCCGTCATCTTAGACCTTATATCGGTGCAATAAGGTTCAAAATTAGCAGGTGCATTCCGGTATGGTACCCAAAATTTTTGGGGGCATCTGTGACCTTATGTCAAGGCAAAAGGGTTCAATATTAATAGGTACATTTATGCCGGTTTTGGTATGTATTTTTTTTATAATGACATCAGGATAAGATAATTGCAATATGAGTAGTATTTTATACCAGTCTCGACATTGTATGACTTTGTACGACTTTGTACATATTACTTAATCAATATTCTAAATAAACATTTTTGAATAATAAAAGACTGGTCTTGTTTTTATTTTTTGTGTAATAATAAAATCACATTGTCGTCTTTTATCAGACACTAGTGACCTTGGACTTAACTTTGATGTTAGTACCAATATTATTGATAGATGGTGGTAGAGGTAGATCACATCGCGCAAGTGTTTCATCTATTCGTATTCTGTATAAGGCATGTTTTGGTCTTTAAATAGTATAAGATTGTTTCTTCGGTGCAACTAAGTCGGAAGTACCCAGAATTTCAAGAGTTTTTTTATGCCAAATTGTCTAAAACTTGCGTTTATTTGGTGAAACAAAGACAACTGTGAATGTACTGCTATAAATAGTAATTTTAAACCTACCATAGAGAGCTGTGCCTCAAAAAGGCAACGAATAAAAACTGAAAAGATTTTTTCTGAAAAAAAAATGAATGACGGTCATCAAAGCACAAATACATTAGTAAAATCAAGTAAAATCAAAGATTTTATATCTTTGAGGTAAAATATACTTGTACAATTTTTAATTTGGAATTCCTTACCAAATAGGAGAAAATCGTGATTAAAGTGGGCAGTATGAAAAACGCCAATTTCATATTACGTAAGGACCTATGAAAAAACATAAATACATTTTATACACCCAGACACAGAATAAACACGTCAAGACAAAATACTAAACAAAATGGTAAATAAGTCTTTGTTCTACAGAAGTAAAGAAATACTTTATCTCCAAAACTCAGGCATGATGTGATAATATCTAACTTTATTTTGGTTCTAGTGTCGTAATAAATAAATCTAAGCCAATCTTAAGGACAACTACTATTGTTGTGGTATTAAAAAACCTTTCCCACCTAAAAAAAGATTATTTATTACGAGTTTAAACAACAAAAGAATTGAATCGATTACTTATCCATAAATATTAACATTTTCGTGACATGCTATTCAAAGGGGCGATTCTCGCGCCTTCGTCATTTTTTTATACAACGTCGATGGCAAACTAGCGTGCGGCTCGCCTGAATAAAACTAAGTTATTTTTGACTAGTGGCCCGCCCTCACTTCGCTTCGGGTCCGTAATTCAGAAACGAACCAATAGATGGCGCTGTGCTCAATTACATCGCGCAAGCGTTTCGTGTTTTCGGTTTACCTAAGGCTTGTCTATAGAAGTTATCTGTTTATAAATAGTATATATTTCGTCCAAAGCCTGAAGCCATCGCATTGAAGCACTAGGGGCAATACCTACTTGTGCACTCGACATTGAAGTCGAATTATCGGAGCAATTCTCGTGCACATGATATTAATTTGGAATGTAGAGATTTCACACATTCGTCCATACAAATTTCTAATACGACTTTAAAGTCGAGTGCACGAGAAATAGAGATTGTATAGACGAATGTATAATCTCAAATTCGACTGTTGAATTAACGAGAATAGGCCTCCTGATCTGACTTTTATAAATTCAAATTTTGATCAAAGTTAAATAAATCATTTCAAGATTAGATATTAATTTAAGAGGTTATATCACGTTATGCCAAGGTAAGTAAGCGACATTTTTGTGAGTGACATAACGCTGTTTGTATTACGAAACCTTGATAAAGCTAAGCTAAGGGCAGATAAGCAAACAATGATGTCAGAGTCTCTTTATAAAATACCATAGTGGCCTGCCCTCACTTCATTTCGGGACAGGATTTCCACTGTCTCCGAATAGATGACGCTAAGAGTCGATTACATCGCGCAAGCGTTTCCGTTTTCGGTTTAGCTATAAGGCTTGTGGTTTCTATAGTTTTCTATAGAATTTACATCTTTATAATAGTATAGATAGAAGATAGATACCTATACGAAGATAGATATATGAGATACATTTTGAATGCCTCGGTGGCGCAGTGGGTAAAGGGTCGCGATTAAAGCGACGACTGCGCTTAGAGGTCCGGGTTTGTTTTTGTGATACCTAGGTGGCAGACAAGCAGACGGATCACATGGTGGCAATGGCTTACCATCAGGTGATCCGGCTGCTCGTCGGCCACCTATCGCATGAAAAAAAACTTTATTTGAACTTTACATGAAAAAAAAAATATGAAAAAAAACTATATGGTTTGATTTTTATTTTACTTTTTTTATAGTGAAATGAGATAGATAGTCAACACTACTCAGTACTGTCTCTCCGGAACTTAAGCAAAAAGAGAGGAATTATTATCATGAATACTTCGAATTGCTCCACAACTGAATGAAGCAGAAAAAATTACCTACACGAGATATTTCATTCCACAGACGATTATTATGGTCAGAGAGAGAGCTCCCTCTCTCTGACCATAAAAAGAGACAGCAAAAAGGAAATAAAATTAATTCACAACATCTCATACATTGAGCTGACTTCGTACAATGTAGCTTGAGTACTTTGTAACAAATAGCAGACGAGAGTGGTATTACAAATTTAATAGTAAATACTTATACTACTCGTACAGAAAGTTTATCTGTTCAGAAATTAGGTATTTGACTAAAATTTTTTTATGAGTTTAATCAAAAAACGCCTCTATTTAAGAAACATTGTTGAAAGAATTATTTGATTCTGATTAGAATTACCTGAGATATCACAACTTTAAGAGCACATATTTTACGCGGGCCCAAAAACGTTCTAAACAAATGGCTACTAGCAAGTGACGTCACACGCAAGTTTCTTGTATATGCGCGTCTAGTAAATTTTGTTTGGTAGCTATATCAAACGTTTCGTTTATGTACATGGTTTTATAATAAAAGTTTGTGTATAATGTATGGGTAGTTCAATGATATAATTATTTTTATCTATATTACTAATATAATAAAGCTGAAGAGTTTGTTTGTTTGTTTGAACGCGCTAATCTCCGAAACTACTGGTGCGATTTGAATAATCTTTTTTTGTTGGATAGTTCATTATCGAGGAAGGCTATAGGCTAAATAACATTACGCTATGACCAATAGGAGCAAAGACAGAGCGGTAAATGTGTAAAAAACGGGGAAAAATTATTCATTTTTGAAGGCTTTCTTGCGTGCGCTGCGAAAACGGTTCAAGATACACAAAATATGTATGAAAGAATTATTCTCTATACATGATCTAAAAAAAAGTCCGCGACGGCATATGTCTATCTTTTAAGTTTAGTCACAATGACCGTTTTTATGGTACCAAATTTGGTCGAAATAATTTGTTTAAGTTGTATCAACATAATAATATTAAGGGGGTTAAAAGGGGGGTAAAAAGTTACTTTTCCACGCGGACGAAGTCGCGGGCGGCCGCTAGTAATATTATAAACTTTAAAAATGGACTTGCACATGAAAGTTTTAAATGCTCACAAAACCAGCTAGACGTGTATTTTTAACTGAAAATTTAGGCTATTGGTTCTTATTTACCAATATTTTGGTAAAGTATCAATATTTCTTACTATATCGAGATTAGTCAAATACCCTATTAAAGGGTAATAGATAGAGAGTGCATCTGTGTTTGTCTACACACTTGAGCACTATAATATATCCTGTGTACGTGCCTGATCGTTATAATTGGCCGCCGTAGACGAATATCGGTTGGAAGATTTTATTTTAATGTACATTCTACATTCGCAATTTAATTATCTTAATAGAAACATCGTTTTCAACACCACAAGTGAGTTAAAAAGTGAAAATATATGAATTACAAATTAGTTTAAATAGGAACGATGCTCACATACATTTAAACACTCTCTTACAAGACGATCCAATGTTTAACGACTCGAAAAGTTACTTTTAAGTTAATTTTTCGAGATAAAGATAAATAATAACACTAGAGTCGGAGGCAGAAAAAACGGACATGTGCCAAGTTTCATATTAGTCAGGACAAGGCTTCATAAATCAAAATGTGAATCGTTTCATAGCAATATTTTTTACGAAACATCATGGCCTGTATACAGGTGTAAACAAAAGGGGGTATTATCCCAAAGTGAAACGGTCTGACAAACTTTACTAATCTCTTATTAGAGTTTTATTTACCTTTCAAGTTAATATTACGATAACTAATAGTTAATTGAAATTCGATTTTTCGTGAAATCTATTTCAATTCGCACATTACTAGTGAGCAATTGCACTCCTGACGTATTGTTTACATACAGATTGTATATCTTTTTCTTAATTATTTTGTATTAATTTGAAACTTTGCACATATAATTAATCTATACAAGGTAGGCATACATTATTTTCTTATATGGTTAATAACCCCTTTTTGCTAAATCCTGTATAAAAAGTAGAAGAAGTATCAGCCTAGATACACTGTCTCACTGCAGGGCAAAGGCTACGATGGAGAAAAAAAAATGCCAAAAATAACATCACATGATTAATGGACAGCCCCTTTTCGCTTGATCTATAAGCCTTGAGACTGTGTAGTTTTCAGAACTTCGTCTAAAGCCTATTACACAAATCTGATTAAAAAAACAGTCATAAGAAGCGCACACGCCTGGTCTAATGAATCGACCACATTATTAGATAATTATCATTAGACACGAATATACAAAGAAAGTGAAATGATCACGCATACGAGTGTACCGGTTCGATATAAGATAGATGCGACTTATTATTCATTATTAATGAATCATTATATGTCGGCCATGACATGATAACGATTTGAAGTAGACATCACGAAAGGGTTTGGTGTGGCTCAAGTTAAGAGATGCTGACTCTCTCTCTCTTTACCGCCTACTCTCTTTAATTTATAATTAACTGCTGACTAGGTACTAACCACCTGGACCAGCATATGCTGAGTTACTCTCCATGGCTGTACTAAATATACATGACATTATGTTACTAGGTCATACAGGGCATCCCCCGGCCATGACAAATGGAGGGAAGTACCTTTGATATTATACGAGTAGATGGAACATTTTACTGAAAGATGACATTATTTTAATTTCAAAAACAATCTTAACTGCATTCGTAGATTTTTAAATAGTTACTCGGTTGAACCGGGAATCGAACCCGCTACACGACAAAAAGAATTACCCTGTAGCTTTATCACACCGATCGGCAGCCTTATCTTATATCTTATGGAGCCTGAGTGATAATCTGTTCGTCTGCCTCCTATATATTAATAAAGTATACGATGGATAAAATTAAGTTTAATTAATCCCAACTCAGCCTTCACTCTAAGCTCGGTCCGTATCCGCTGAAAGCTTACAACTTAAACCACCCCAAACGATACTCTTGCATAAAAACTGCACCCGCGCACCGTAACGGACACTTTCTCGGCGCAAGCGCAGCTCGCGTGTGACGTCACTCGCCGATGCATCCAATTAGCGGGTTTTGTATTCCCATCTATTTAATATTCAATAAATACAAATAGTGGTAGTAAAAAACAACAAGGCCGAACCCCTAAGCCGACGCACGCATCACACGCATGTTTGTAAATCCTCGATTCGCCATGAGTTGGCGATAGTCTCATCTTGTGCCCTGTGGCTAGGGGCGTTAAGAATACTGCCAAGGTATTCCCGGCCTGTCGTAAGAGGCGACTAAACGGGCTTCGGAGTACGTGAGCATGCCACTACTGGGGAGTGGCTTGCTCAGTATCACGACTCCGCGAGGGAAAAAATCCTACTAGGTGTCCTGGTAGGTCGCGCATTTAGGAAGGGCTGCATTGCGCCAAACAATTTGGCTCTAAGTGGCGAGCGCGATTTGCGGTACGGCTGTGGGGTATCCGACCGCGATTGCGCTGAGATGGACACCCCAGGGGTTTTAGTTAGGGTTAGAGTCCCACACACCACCTTGTCCCCCACATGT
Source organism: Cnaphalocrocis medinalis (assembly GCA_014851415.1). Classification (NCBI taxonomy): domain Eukaryota; kingdom Metazoa; phylum Arthropoda; class Insecta; order Lepidoptera; family Crambidae; genus Cnaphalocrocis; species Cnaphalocrocis medinalis. The sequence continues at coordinate 12,095,237 of CM026297.1, forward strand.
GGCAAGGTGAAGGCCATGATGGTTTCCCCCTGGGAAAAAAATAGTCTCATCTCTAGTTTCGTGCTAGGTCTACTGAGTACTAGCGTAATCGTATCGTGGGCACGATACGATAACGTCGGTGCTCGGTACACAAGGCAGCAGTTTAGTCTAGCGGTGAGATCAGACAATTACGAACACCAGTCATCATTTTACTTCATTCATCCATCACATCATCTCCCTCCCACATCTGTGATTGGGATCTGCATCTGTCACCCTTTCGCACATTAATCATAGTTAGCACAAGGACTAGTGCCATTTGGATGCATTTGTAGGGTCATCATGATGTCATGGTTTAAGTTACGTCATATGATTTTCTAGGAATGCCGGGTGCCGGGTGCTAATGCTAATGTAATGCCGGGTGCCCACGATACAGGACTTCTCCTAGTGTGGGACCTACTGTAATGCTCAACAATGTTACATGTTCTTTGGAAAATAAAACTATTTGTATTTGTAGGAACTAGGGGTCTATTATAAAGCATTCGTAAATCCAGTCGATCTTATTACTGTGGGATAGCCACACTTCGGCATGAATGGCCCAGTTCGACCGGAGTGATTCCACAGCTTTACAGAAGACCGGTCACGCCCCGCTTGTGCTGTGTTTCGCCGTGTGAGTGAGGCTACCGGAGGCCTAATAGGAAGGGTAGGGTGTTAAGAGTTGGTAGCGCACATGTGTGTTGCCGAAGTCTATGGGAGGCGGTAGGTGCTTACCATCAGATAATCCGTCTGCTCGTCTGAAACCTATCACATTAACGTCGTAAGGCCCAGACATCAGACACAATAGAAAATCAATTGTTTTTGCTACATTTTCTAAGTTTTCTTGGGTCTGGGTGTTCTGGGTTGACGCCCCCAGTTAATAATGGTCACCTGGTAGTCATAGTACAGGGTTGCCCTAGTTTGAGACCAGGTCGATTGGTGTGATTGTTTGGCGGATTAGTATATTTCAAAAGGCTTTTGGGTCTTACGGCGATCAAACACGGAAGGTTGGCTCTAGATGACATTGATATCGAAGAGTTCATTGACCTGTGTGGAAGGAAAGGTAAGTTTATCTCCCTATCTCGCAACAAACATCCATCTTGAAAAATATGACATTTCTAAATCAGCACATTAATTTACTAAACGTTGCCGCGTTGCCCCTCAATACTTCCGGTTTGCGCGCACGCAACGCCAATCATACCTGACAGGTGAATGCATAAAATTAACGGGCGTATCGATCATACGGGATCAAACCCGACCTACGACAACATGCGCGTGCGCCGGTTAACGAACACGGCGTAGAAGGGGCACTGAGACCGTTCAAGTGCGAATAACTCAACTTTTTAAGGGTAAAATTAAAGTTAAGGGGCTATATCGAAAAAACTAGCGCCGCCAACCTATTTACAATGATTGTGGCGACAAAATGATAAAAAATAATGATAAATAATAAAGTTCATTATTGCTAAAAACGGCCACTTTTAGCAAAATTAACATTAATGTTACTTGTCGCGTGTTAAAAATATTGTAATCCGTCTTGAAAATTTCAATTTACTTGCATCTAAGCCTGTAATGTTTTACTTCCTTAAAAATATCATATTGTCGCCACAATCAGTGTAAATAGGTTGGCGGCGCTAGTTTTTTCGATATAGCCCCTTAACTATCAGCTTATATACTGTCACACTGCAGGGCAAAGGCCTCCATCATAGAAATCAAGTCATCGCTACTATGATGGGATTAGGCTAAATCGCTTGCCTAATGCGGATTGTTGTAGTGAGGGCGGGACACTATTATAAAACTACCACAAAAGATTGCAAAAGCCTTAATCTATTTGTAAACCATTAGTCCAATTAGGTAAAAAGAATACAAAAACTCAATCTTGTTGTGTCACGATTTTAAAATAAATAAATTTGGTCTACTTACAACGATAAACCACCGTTACCTCAATATTACGTAATGTTTAAAGACGAATTCGATGTGGTTATTGGTCACACAATAAAAGCAATTTTAAGAAGTCGGTCAAATCGAGAAGAAAATGGAAAAATTAGATTTCAAAGATCAATAAGAATGGAAAACTATATAGAATTTGTTATCGAACAGTTATTTATTGGACAAAATAAGGAGGGGTACACGAAAATAAAGATAAATATTAAGGTCAACAAGATTGATTTCGCATAACATACATTTATTTTTATGTGATAGGTGGCTGACGATGGTATGGTAGATCGTCTGAAGGTAAGCGATTGCCGCTGCCCATAGACGCAACACCAGTAGAGCCGCAAGTGCGCTTTCAACCTTTAACCCCCTTTCCCCTTTTTTGACGACCCGCTTGGTGCAATGGTTTGAGCGCCGGTTAAGACGCAAGGGTCGCGGGTTCGATTCCCGCACCAACACAAATGTTTGTTGATGAAACAGATATTTGTGTTGGGTCTGGGTGTATGTGGTTCCTTCGTTGTTTCTGGTTTCCATAGTACAAGGGAAACTAAGGTTTAGTTTGGGAGCAGGACAATGTATGTGATGTTGTCTCAATTTATTTATTTATTATTTTCCCCCAATTGGGCCGCCGGTACCCACACTCATTCGAAGAAACAGCGCAGGCGCCCGGCCGAGCCGGCCCATTCGTGCCGAAGCGCGGCTCTCAAGGTTAAGTATTCATCATGTTAAGTAAATATTACTAACTAGTGGCCGCCCGCAACTTCGTTTGCGTGAACTTTATGACTCTTGACTTAAAGGTGATAATTTAAATAGTAGATTGGGCCAAGGAATCACGTAGTCCCATCACCTAACTTGGAACCCCCTTTAAATTCGAAATATCCTTCCTTATCGGATCTCATCCAAAATGCTAATCACATTTGACAATTTTGCATTCCATTTCATTCCATATTTGTTATGGTGTAGCTGGGCTCTTAGAGTTCTTCACCAGGTGTTCCATGATCATTGATTTTTTCATGGCATCATAAAATGCTCATCAATCTGAACAACTTTTGTTAAGGTGCCATTGACCTACCTCTTATAGTTTAGCGGGCTGTTTTGGTTCTACATCAAGGAGCCTGGTCTTCAAAATAAATATATCCTATAAGTTGCCCTGATGTTACAGCTATACAATAAAAAAGTTTCATTCGAATCGGTTCAGTAGTTTCCGAGATTAGCGCGAACAAACAGACAAACAGACAAAAGACAGACAAAAATTTAAAATCATTGATTCATGTTCTGTTACTGTTTTTTAGTCGTCCTAAGTTATTTTGAGATAAATATCTTCAATGTACAGACACAGCTTTTTTTACATTTTTATTATATGTAATAGATTTATGATTTCGTAGAACATTCGACTGGTATACTTCTACCTATAGACCGTGGGACAGACAAGTATTCCCTGAGTGAGAGTACCGGAGGCCCAATCAGGAGGAAAGGGGGCTTAAAAAGTTGGCTGCGCACTTGTGACGCCGTTAGTGTTGCGTGTCTAAGCGCGTCGGCAACAGCTTACCATATGGTGATCCGTCTGCTCGTTTGCCACTTATCACATAAAAAACTAAATGATATGTCCCGTCTACGCTTCACGATCACATTGCGCAGGTCAGTCACACAACCGTCGCAGTACATACATACATATACAAGTTTGTATGTACGTACATGGCTATAGAGCTTTAGAGCTTTTTGTCAGTCACCTCTAGGGCTGTCAAGACTAAACCGAAATGCCGGACAATCCAGTTTAGCCGGACACTGGGGTAAAAAATGTGGACACCCAAAATGTGTTCTTTCAGTATTACTAACTCTTTGGAGTTCACTCGAGTGAGATGTAGTGTTGCCACCATCAGATGATCCGTCTGCTCGTCTGCCACCTATCAGATAAAAAAAACATATGTTTCCGTATATTATACCATTTGCCAAACACCCTGTATATCTATGTAGATATACTCCGTTTCTAAGTAGCTCAAGCACTTGTGTTACAGACCTTACAGATATGTATCTGTAAGGTCTGTAACAATATATTATTTTAACAATATATTATTTGTATCTGTAAGGTCTGTAACACAAGTGCTTGAGCTACTTAGAACGGAGTCAGGTCAATGTATGAGATATTATGTAATTTTTTTTATTTATTTATTTATTTATTTATTTATTCTTTATTGCACAAAATAAAAAGTACAATTGGCGGACTTAATGCCTTACAGCATTCAACCGTTGGGCGAATCAGATTTATGTTTTTGCGGCGTAAAATGATATTAATACGAGTATATTATATTGATATACATTAAATAAAATATATATGGGAGGAATTATATCTATACTGTTTATAAACAGACAACTTCTAAAGACAACTACAAGAATTGTATGTACCTAACCTAACCTAACGAAACACTGTGCAATGAGACGTAATCGACAACCAGCGTCATCTATATTATGTACTTGTTTATATTTCAAATTGTTGTGTAATTAATGTCTGTGTAGGTTTGATGGTCGAAATAAATGTTATATTCATCCATCTATCGGCAACGATTTAAACTTACAGCGAGACAAAGTCCAAAATCTAAGTAGTAATGGATAAATATCACCAGCACGAAAATTGGGGGCCTGACAGCCCTAGTTACCGCTAATATATGCAGGTCTGTCTGAGTGATGTATTGTATAACGCCATTGTTCATTGGTTAGTACAGTTATGTGTCTATTCCTCTTGGTTTGATTGATGGTTAGAAGCGGCTCGAAGGCGTAGGTCGGATTTTTTGTCCGAAGATCAAATGCTTGCCTTCGATTGTTGTTGGCTACCTACATCGTCAACAAGTTCAACACCTTTTTGACCACCGGTCGTAAGTTTATATACTAGTGTTATTTATAGATTAGAATAGGATATATTTATTAGGAGCAAATAACAGAAACTTAAAACTAAAATTAAACTTATGCTACTGTCACTGTTTTGATGTGTTTGAGTTGGGTGTGTGTGCGTGTGTGTGTGTGTATTTATGTGTGTGTGTGTGTGTGTATTTATGTGTGTGTGTAATGTGTACATTGGCTTACAAAATTATATTTATCAAGAAGTTGAAAAACAGCTGTTGTTATCCAAAATAAATAAATAAACAAAATGGTTGTCACTCAGCATTACGTCACAGCTTAGCAATGACGCTGGTATTCTGTGGCAGCAGACAAAGTAAGGACGCAGAAGGCGCTATATTCCGACCCATTCATGCCGAAGCGTGGCTCTACCTCGGTTAATTCTTGAATTGATTCTTACCTCAATTAATATCAAACACGTTTGGTTAAATTAGTGTCAAAGATACTCAATTGGTATAGCAAATGAGGTTATTTGACAAGTTGTGGTTATCTGATTTGTGGATCACTGTACATCACTATCTGAGCTAGGTATTCTAGACGGAATCACTTAACATGCGCGCGCGCTGCGTACCTGCGAACAAAACAAGAACAGTTAAAACGTGATGTAGAGACAGGCTTTAAGAGGATTTTATGTGATAGGTGTCAAACGAGCAGTCGAATCACCTGATGGTAAGCAATTCCCGCCGCCTATAGACACCTGCAACACCAGTAGAGTCACAAGTGACGACCTTTAACACTTTATAGGGTTCTGTCGATATATTAGACTATTTTGAACCTTATGTGTTGGAGATAAGTCCCAAAACCAAGGAATTGTATTTATAACTACTGTCCATTAAGGGGTTAACCCCCTTTTCTCCCTATTGGGCCTCGGGTGCCCTCACTCACTCGACTGCTTTAGAATAATATATTTCTTTACAACATTAATTACGACGTTTTTTGTGCTGTTCTCTTTATTAAAACGTTTAACACGTTTTAACACTTAAATGGTTTAAAGTGAGTGAGAAAGCAATAAACCGTTTACTAAGATTTATTACGTTTGTTCTGTTCACTTCGACTCGTAACTTAACTAACATAATATGATAAGAAAACATATGATAGAAAAAATAAGCTTATAAAATAAGTTCCATTTTTAACGTTTAAATGCACCCCTGTACTCATAAAAAAATACACATACATACACACACACAAAATTATACTAAGGAAAATGTTAAAAGCACCTTTTTTCAATAGTTATACGCAACTTTCAACAATCCATACTAATATTATAAATGGGAAAGTGTGTCTGTCTGTCTGTCTGTTTACTCTTTCACGCCAAAACTACTCAACGGATTTGAATGAAATTTTGGTATACAGATGATCTAGACCCTGAGAAAGGACATAGGCTACTTTTTATTGCGAAAAAGGGATGTAAGGGGTTAAAAGTGGGGTAAAAGGTTACTTTTCCACGCGGACGAAGTCGCGGGCGGCCGCTAGTACATAATATGTTCTCTTCTCTTATCTGTCTGTATGTTTGACTTTATTTCACGGTGAAACGGAGCGACGAATTGACGTGATTTTTTAAGTGGAGATAGTTGAAGGGATGGAGAGTAACATAGGCTACTTTTTGCCCCTTTCTAACCCCCTTGTTTAGGGAAGTGGGGGCGCGAGCGAAGCCGCGGGCAAAAGCTAGTATTACTATAAATAACATTAGCAATAAAAGGCACGGACGCAGAGTCTGTGGTATGTAAAGAAACTAAAAAAAAAACGTTTAAATGTATGACTTTAGTTGATCGCAGTTGTAAATGTATGCGACGCACGTGCGCACGCGCCGCAGTCCCGCTAGCGGGATGATACGTATTAAATTAGGGACAGGTGATGTTTACTAATGATTTTTTTATTATTAAACTAGCTGCACTTCGTGGCGTTACCTGCGGATAAGCGATTTTTAATACATTCAATGCCACCGACACGCCTGGCGTGTTTTTGCGAATTTCTTTCACCATGCCTTCAACCCGCCAGGCGTGTTCAGAATCTTTGGCGTGTCTATCAATCTTTATAGGGCGACACCGCTTAAGAAATCAAGAAAATTGTGGTGGCATTGAACGTGTTAATTCAGATTGCTAACTTTTTGAATAGCAAATTTTATCGAAATTGGTCTTATACGTTCACATTATTCATAATATGCGCTGATATGTTGATGATTATTTGATAAACTTATGATAGAGTTCACCGAGTTTTAAGATAAGGGAAATCCTTTGGGACCATGACAATATGCGTGATCAATTCATAAAAGAATCTTGTTTCTTTTTAATATGTTTAAGCCATTTTTGCATAAAATTTAAGTTTTATAGCGTTAAAACAAAAAAAACTAATTCTTTACGCACCAAACAAAGGCATTGAGAAAAATTTTCATAGAAAAATGTTCCTAATTAATTATGCCAAAACGATAGGCGATAGGTCTGTAATTTATGCTTCCGTTTAATAATTAAAATGGCTCATTCATTATCAGAAGTTAAGTACACTTTCATATTAGCATTAATTATTGAGACAGCGCTAGAAATATGACTTTCATTATTATTGGAGCAATGACATTGCTAGGGCTGCCAGTTATAATAAAAATAAAGGTAAAAAAACAAGAATTGGCATGAATGGGCCGGCTCGACCGGAGTAATACCACAAAATAATTAAAAACAGAACTTTGACCTGATTTTGAATTTAGAAGAGTTCGTTGACATATGATACGGTTGTTGCCCGGCATGAGTACATAAGCGCGCGGCCTCTACCATAGACCTCGACAGTTTGACAATCTTATGTCATAAGTTAGGATTAATGTGGTCGAAAAGGCGTTTTTGCCCGTTAATGCGCATGCGTGAGTACATGACATATTTTTAGCTCTTAGTGGGCAGTCAGCCTTCTGTGTCAATATGTTTTTTGTGGTAATACCACGTCTTCACAGAAAACCGGCGTGAAGCAGTGCATGCGCTGTGTGAATGAGGGTAACGGAGGCCCAATCCAGGGGAAGGGTGTTTGAAAGGTAAGCAGCGTACTTACACCACTAGTATCACCCATAGACACCTGCAACACCAGAAGACACAAGTGCGCTGCAAACCTTTACCCCCCATTCCCCCAATTGGACAGCGCAGGGGCTGCTGCACGTCATTCTTCTGTGGGGCCGTGGTATCACTCCGGTCGTACCTGTCCATTCATGCCGAAGCGTGACTCTCCCACGGTTATACAGCCCTATCCATAGACAACGCTCCAGTAACCCGTGTAGCATTACGTCCGCTCCACTGCACCCAAAGACAATGAGACAGCTCGCTGAGAACACCTGACGTCCCACTTATGATGCCATAGACTGGTGAAACTAGTGATGCGACTCCAGATAAGCGCCAGTCGATGATTTGGCGGCGGTAAGGCACTTAATAGTGGTTAGGGGAAAAAACTCGCCGGATAATTTCAAGATTATTTTGCTCGTCACGGCTCCAACTAATTTCACCAATATTTCTTCGTTTAGTAGAGTTTAGTCCTGTGGTCGTCACACTTTACTGTTCAAGGGCCACACGTAACTATGTAACCACCATAGCCCGGGCCGCACAGTAGGTATGTGGAGGCTTTTCAAGGGTTTTTGCATTACCTACTTATCCATAGTAGTCCATACTATGTTTGACATGAAATTGGATAAGTAAGGATATGTAGTTGACTATTAACCAAAGAAATCTACTTCATCGCTGGCCGCACAAATAACGTCCGCGGGCCGCAATTTGACGACCACGGGTTTAGTCAGTATTATCACCACTAAAATATTGGTTAGATTAGGTTAAAATAGTGACCGGCCTAAAGATTTTGAAATTCTCAGGCGAATTTTTTTTGGGCGAGTTTTCCCCTAACCCCTAAAATAGCACTCTTTAGCGAACAGAGCGTTCATTGGCGGCGAAACTATTAGCACGTTAACATTTTATCTAGGACTTCTATAACTAATAAGTGAGATAACCAAGCTGTAACTAAATAGTAAGATAGCCTTCAATAACTAAATAGTGAGATAATAAAATATTGAAAAGCGATAATCCCACTAATGCATAAGTATTATAATAATATAAACGTGAAAGTTTGTAAATATGGATGGATGGATGGATGTTAACTCCTCTTTCATGCAAAACGTACATAATGGATTTTAAAAAAGCTTTACAATAATATAGCTTATACATCAGATTAACACATAGGCTACAATTTATAAAAATATATAGCGTACGAAGTAGCGGGCGATCGCTAGTGATTAATTAAATGAAAACGAGTGACTTAACAGTCACTCGAGTAAAAATAAAGTCAAGTTACATCTCTACCATAGACAAGAGAAGGCGATAGCAAGATAAGTGAAGTGACTTAACGTGTCTAGACGTCGAGAAGACAGATTGCGAACCAGAAAACTAATGGTTTGTTGGTATTTTTATTGAACTTGCACTGTTTTATGTATGTTTTATGATAATGAGACGAAGTAGGAGTAAGCAAGAGCGAATTAAGGGTGTTTTAAGTACAAATATCTGTATTTATCTTTAATTTATATTTAGCCAAATATGCTTGACATTACTCATAGAGATAGTGGCCGTATTAGATTTTACTTTTTTTTTACACTATAATAAGTAAGTACCTTTTTCGATGTCACAGCGAAAAAAGCGCCAAAATCTGGCATTGACTTTTGACAGTAAGTTCGTATACTTTACTATAGGTACCTACTGTACTTGATCTGTGACCATTTTATAGAACAACATCTCATACATTTCCATACATGTATTGACCTGATTCTGTACTAAGGTACTAAGTTGCTTAAAAACCATAGACTCAGCATAATTTTTTTGTCTGTACAAGTAACAGATCATTATAATCTAAGTTATGTTTCGGCGTCACTCACTTCTGCACTCAGAGATGTCATTTTTAACCCAATTTTGTCAACGATCGAACGAAGAATGTCAACAATCGAAGTGTTAGTATGTAAGACCACAAACGCAGGCGCAGGAACGACCAAGAAAGCGATAGAAACTCACTTTTACCTCTCAGGTTACACGCCTTATAATCATTTCAATAGTACCTATTGTTATCGAATTAATAGATTCTTTCATCGTAGCATGTGTAATGATTTTGGTTTGGCCAATTTTATAATAATAATACACAACATATCGGCTAATGGGAGATGTTTTTTTAAGTGATAGGTGGCAGACGAGCAGACGGGTCACCTGATGGTAAGCGGTTGATTTTATATAAAAATGTAACGTAGTAATAGCACATAGATTTGAACACATTGTTCTTATCCACGAAGCGACTGTATGCAACTCACATAAAGCTTTAATGTGTCAAGATATCATATTTCGCTTTTCTATTAAAACGTGCGTATAAATCATAACTGGTATGAGTTTGTTGGTATGAATGTTACTCCAAGACGTGTTCGTAAAGTAAACAGAACTTACTCCATTCCCTTTTTGGAGTCCTTTCCAATAATATTTTAATTCAAAGTCCATTGGCCTTATTTATTATGTGCTATCATTAACTTATCTCTCGGTAAGCGTAGTGTTAGACGCCCTGCGACAAGATGGGATGATGACATTCGAAGGCTGGCTGGCGTGGGCGGATGAGAGTGGCCGAAAATCGGGAGCGGTGGCGTGCATTAGGGGAGACCTATGTCCAGCAGTGGACGAGTGTGGGTTGCTGATGATCATCAACTTATAAATTTGATCTTTGATATACGTATTCATTAAGTTACTGGCTTTGTACCTATTGTTTATCATGTGTAACATTAATATGTACGATTATGGCTTTGCTGTTGGATATTTTAATACATAAATGAATAAGCTCTAGAGACAGAGTTACAGGAGGATAATGTATATTATGAATTAATATTAGGATATCTTCGACATCGGTCAAAAAAGACTTGACCCAGTAGTGGTCTATCTTGTTTGACTAGAACTGTTGACAAGATTGATTGAGTTATTGACAAAACAGACATCTTGTAATTGATTTGAATTATAGATCGCAATCTGATTTTTTACCATCATCTTCTGTCAATTATTAGTAATCACGAGTTAATGAAGAACAGACGGTAGCAATTAACTAATAAATTAAAAGAACCGGTTTAGACCTGTCATATCGGCAGTTCTAAATCAAAATCTAGTAACTAATTTTTATATATTTAATTTATATAGGATATCTAACATATTAAGACACTTCCTGAATGTTAGAATGTATGTAAGCATAATTTACATGTTCTTTTTTTTATGTGATAGGTAGCTGGCGAACAGGCGGATCACCTGATGGTAAGCAATTACTTGCAACACCAGTGGAGTTACCAGTGCGCTGCCAACCTTTTATCCCTTCCCCCAACCCCCCCCCCCCCCCTCCCCCCCAAATGGGCCTCTGGTCTGTTACTCATTCACTCGGCGAAACACAGCACAGGGGCTGCTTCACGCCGGTTTTCTGTGAGGCAGTGGTATCACTCCGGTCGAACCGGCCCATTCATGCCGAAGCGTGGCTCTCCCACAGTTAGTTTCTTTGAAGTCGGCTAAAATAGGAGGCCTAAAAATTAAATTGTTAAAATGTTGTCTTGTTTTAATATCGTACGATAGTGATTATGTAAAACATAATAAATAACATTGAACATACTATACGCAATGATAAGTGTTTAATCTCTTTTTTCGCAGGATTAGAATGATAATGAAACTTGATAATTTATCTTTAGGCTTGCCATAAAATAGGTATCTTTTTTGCAAAAAAAATCAGAAAAATTGTTTTAAGTCACTGTAGTTATTTTTTGTTAAAATCTGCGCAATGTAGTCTCTAAGACAACGACACAAATAACGTTTTAACTAAAAGAGCTGTTGGTTCTAATATATTTATCTATTCTAATATATGGCGCTGATTGCATCGCCCTAGTGTTTCGCTTTTTCGAATTTTCGATTAGTATTATGGCCTGTCGATGTATGTAGACCAGACCACCAGACAGACGACAAGAGTCCACCGAATTAGCAAACTGAAGAGGCAGTGGGCTGGTCACATTAGCCGCAGAACTGACAACCGTTGGAGCCATAAAGTCCTTGAGTGGAGACCGCGACTCGGTAAACGTAGTGTTGGACGCCCTGCTACAAGATGGGATGACGACATTCGAAGGCTGGCTGGAGTGAGCTGGATGAGAGTGGCCGAAAATCGGGAGCGGTGGCGTGCATTGGGGGAGACCTATGTCCAGCAGTGGTCGAGCGTGGGTTGCTAATGATGTATGTAGAATTTACCTCTATATAAATAGTATGGATTATATTCGCCGGTTGAAGTGCGAATTGAAATAAGTGAATATTTAGATCATTCCCAATCTATGTAGACCGGCGACTTTATCTGCTCCAATATTTTGTTAAATTAATTTAAGACCTGATAAGAGCTGCTCTCTCAATCTGATATAAAATGACGTCAATGACCTAGTTATTATTGGACTGCCTCGGTGCAGTGGCGCAGTGGATTCGTCGCATGTTAAAGCGACGGCGCTTGGGGTCCCGGGTTCAATCCCCGGGTCGGGAAAAAAATTGTATCGGGAAACTCTTTTTTTATGTGATAGGTAGCAAACGAGCAGGCGGATCACCTGATGGTAAGCAATTGCCGCCGCCCATGGACACTTGCAACACCAGTGGAGTTACACGTGCTCTGCCAACCTCTAATCCCCTTCCCCTCCCCGGGTGGGCCTCCGGTACCCTCACTCACTCGGCGAAACACAGCACAGGGGCTGCTTCACGCCGGTTTTCTGTGAGGCAATGGTATCACTCCGGTCGAGCCGGCCCATTCATGCCGAAGCTTGGCTCTCCCACAATTAAAAATTTTTGTGGCAGTCAGCCCGAAATCAGGAAGAAGGCGGTCTTGCCTCGGAAAGAACGTTAAGCTGTTTGTCCTGCGTCTGATTTTTTTATACTAGAGGCGGCAAACGAGCAAGCGGTTCACCTGCTGGTAAGTAATCACTGCTGCCCATGAACATCTGCGAGATCAGAGAGGTCGCTGATGAGTTGCCGGCTTTTTAAGAAGGAGTACGCTCGTTTCTTGAAGGATTCCTTGATCCCTCTTGGATCGTGTCATACTGGTGTCCTATCGGAATATGAGGGAATAGAGAGTGTAGTGTAGACTTGTGTCTGCGCATACACTTGTGCACTATAAATGTCCTGCGTCGAATTGTTGAGATTGCCCGTCGTAGCCGAAATATCGGTTAGGAGGGCATTATATAATTATTATTATAGGAATGTGAATTCTTTAATTAAATACGGAATTATAAATGCAATTAACTTAAACACGATAGTGGATTATAGAGGTCATGATGAAATATGATGAAATATTTTGTTAACGTAGTGTTGGACGCCCTGCTACAAGATGGGATGACGACATTCGAAGGCTGGCTGGAGTGAGCTGGATGAGAGTGGCCGAAAATCGGGAGCGGTGGCGTGCATCAGGGGAGACCTATGTCCAGCAGTGGACGACCGTGGGTTGCTGATGATGATGATGATGATTTTGTCAATCATTTCATTAACGCTGGGGTTGGGCTGATGACTGGCAAGAGGTGGCGCAGGACCGTCCTAGATGCGGCTCTAATTATCGGAGACCAAGGCTCACTTTAGGTCGCTGAGCCAATGTAGTTAGTTCTTAATTAGTTGAGTCAATAAATTTCACAACATAGGTATTATTTCCTTCTACTGCTGATCAGATAATTTAGCTATGTCAGCAGATTCATTACTGATGGATTGCTGATGGTAAAGTTTATTTTTTAATGTACTAGGTGGCAGACAAACAGACGGATCATCTCAGACTCGGTCTCTGCCTCGCAATTCGTAAGAATACCCCATTCGTCTGGCTTATTCTAGACGTGCATTGAACACTTCGCACAAACAACGCTTATGAGGAAGAAAACCATTGCTTCCTTAATTAGCCTAATCAAGTAAAACGATGCTAAATAACTTGGTGTTTACAAAAACTGGTAAGTAACGCGGAATGCACAAAGAAAGTAAGGAAAGTAGAACATTGTAAAGTAAATGTTGTGTAGAGAAATATGAAAGAAATTAAAAAGGAAACTGTATTTTCAACTAGCTGTTACCTGCGACTTCGTCCGCGTGGAATAGTGTTTTTGGATAGTATTTAATTATTAAAACATTTTCACCCCCTCCCCCTTAACCCCTTACGGGGGTTGTAAGGGGTTAAGGGGGAAGTTGTATTGTTTATTGCGAAACCCCGCAATAAAAAGTAGCCTTTGTTCCTTCTCTGAGTCTAGACCATCTGTACACCAAATTTCATTCAAATCCGTTCAGTTGTTTTGGCGTGAAAGAGTAACAGACAGAGGTCTGATTTCTGATTTGAGAATTTGAAGTTGAGCACAACTTCAGTACAAACTCACCTTCAAATTCTCAATTCAGAATCCGGCCGAGACAGAGTTACTTTCGCATTTATAATATTAGTTATGAAGGATTTACCACAAATCAAAAGGAACATGTTATAACGTTAAAAGTCGCTCGTCTGCGAAGCCGGCGCACCTTGCCTAATGAATTGACAGGTGGCCCACAAACAGGGCACGCCCGGTGACATCACTATACTACAGGTACCTGTCGCTGGTGCGGACACGGTCGACTGGACACAATGACTCTAATGAAGAAATTAAATCGGGATGGGTCGGTGATCTTACGATACAGTTGACAAGTGCCTGCCCTCACTTCATTTCGAGTTATTAGTTTCAACCCAATAGATGGCGTTAGGCGTCGATTACATCGCGCAAGTGTTTTGTTTATATATTGTATGTACTATGTACAGAGGTACATACATAAATAGTAGATTGGTTAATCTGAACAGAGAGAGATAGATGAGATGTCTTGACGATCTGTCCTTTTTACCCCTCTGTACAGTCGCCTGCGATAAAATGTAAAGACTCGACTCTTATGCTAGGATAAGTGCACATATTATGTCGAACCACTACTGACTAAAATTGATACTGTTCTAGATTCTAAGAACACATTTGGAGGAGTAGTTGCAATAATCGTGCCGACATTATGGTAATGTTATATTACGGGTACGAGGCCAGCTGATCTGTTGATCTTAGAGCTATGGTTGTCAGCCGTCTTTTCCTTTATAAGACTTGGCAACCCTAGATCCGACACATGCCGAAGTTTGGCACTCCCACCATAAATGGATACTTAGATAGATCTTCTTCATTGCAAATAGTTAACAATCTAAAATTTTGGTTAATGTATGCTAGTATTATACTAGGCGGTCTTATCGCAAATAGCGGTCTCTTCCAGACAACCTCGGGTCAGATGAAAATGGTGGCCGGATGGCGCATTTGGTAGTCTCCTGACTCATACGCTAAAGGTCGTGGGTTCGATCCCTACTCTGGATAAACATTCGTGTGATGAACACTTGTGTTTGTTCAGTGTCTGGGTGTAATATTATAATGTATTTAAGTATTATATTTGTGTTTCCTCTGTTGTCTGATATCTGCAAAACAAGTGCTTAAGGGGCTATACGAATGAAACTAGCGCCGCCAACCTATTTACACTGACTGTGGCGAAAATACGATATTTTTAAAAAAAAAAAACAAAATATTGTTCTTCAAAAATATTATATTTTCGCCACAATCAGTGTAAATAGGTTGGAGGCGCTAGTTTCATTCGTATAGCCCCTTAAGCTACTTAGTACGGAGTCAGGTCAATGTATGAGATGTTGTGTTTTTTCTTTACATGCCAGCCCTACACACTTCCAACTAAGCCTGATACAGTAGCATAGATAAGGTTATAAGCTTCCTCGTAAAACGTGGCCTTGGAAGGTTTGTTCATTAAACATCGTATGTATTCATCGTTTCGCGCATACGTAACCACAAGTTTACACTTAGAGGGGCATTAGACATTAGACATTTATTATTATGTATGTGATGTAGTGAAATATTAAAAAAAAAAAGTAAAGTATCAGCCTATATACTGTCCCACTGCAGGGCAAGGACTCCATCATAGAAATCAAGTTATCGCTACTAAGTGATTGGATTAGGCTTAATCACCACGCTTGCCTAATGCGGATTGGTGATCACAAACCCCGAGCTATGTTCGAAAAAATTCGAAACATACTTTTTGCTCGACCCGGGAATCGAACCCGGGACCCCGAGATCACGGCCCGGTACTTAAACCACTAGACCAACGGGGCGGTAGTGAAATATTATAAAAAAAAAAAGAAAAAGAAAAGAAAGGTTACGGCCGGTTCTTTGATCCGTAGTTAAGAAGTAATGGTTAAAAAACCGGCCAGTGCGAGTCGGGCTCGCGCACAAAGGGTTGCCGTAGCGCAAATATAAGATTGTTTAAAGGTGTACAATACTGTAGTATATTTTTTGATCTATCTTATAAGGTTCAGCCATCGTTTTCAGTGTAAGCACAATACTTAACCAAAATTACAGTGTTAAATCCACCTATCTCAAAACTATAAGAGATACTTTGATCAAACCAAAAATCGTTGAAAGAGTTAATTAGCATGCATCACCTCTATTTTTTTTAGAATTTTATACCCCGTAGTTATAAAATAGAGGGGGGGGGACATGACTTTTTACGACTTTGAGAGCTGATATCTCAAAAACCGTTCACTTTAAGAAAAATGTTTTTTAGAAAACTTTATATCATTTTAAAAGACCTTTCCATTGATACCCCACACGGGTATGTACATCGAAAAAAAAATTTCATCCCTCAGTTACATGTATGGGGGGCCCCACCCCCAATTCTTTTTTTTTACTATTTAGTGTCATATTTTTGTAGCGGTTCATACAACACATATTCCCATCAAATTTCATCACTGTAGTACTTATAGTTTCCGAGTAAATCGGCTGTGACAGACGGACAGACGGACAGACGACAGACGGACAGACGGACAGACGGACATGACGAAACTATAAGGGTTCCGTTTTTGCCATTTTGGCTACGGAACCCTAAAAAGCAACCTAATTGTACATAAAATGTCTGTTATGTTCTTAGTTAGTTCTTAAGTTGTGATTTTTGTCCCAAGTGCGCTGCCAACCTTTAGCCCCCTTTCGCAATTAGGCATTCGATATGACAAAAATACTTTGTTTGTGTGCGTATCGATGAAATAAACTCAAGCACACATTTGTCCTTTTTTGCCTCATTATAGACGACGTTTTTGAAATAAAAACATTATTAATCTAAGGACACACAAACATGGCTATTTTCTTTTTTTATGATAATATCATATTATAGAGGGCAGATGAAAAGACGAGCCACCTGATAGTAAGCGATTGCCGCCGGCCACGAATACCTGAAATACCAAAGTAGTCTCAAGTACGCTACCGACCTTTTAAATCAATCAGTTCTATATATATTTTTATATTTATACCTAGTATAAATCAAAGAATCCAAAGTTCAAACTTACAGGCGATAGTAAATTTGTTTTGTTGTTCAAAACATTTGAGGAATTTTGTCATCGTATCTACTTGCAAAAACGTCAAATTTTTTTTAACAAGTTTAATTGCCCCCTAATACAGGGTCAGAATTATGTCTTCAAATTAAATGTGAGAAAAACAAAATTTATGAGATGTTCTTTTAGCCTCTAGGACAGGTCAATATCTGATGTAATATGTTTCGTATGTACATTGTATGAATAACATAAATTAATAGTATGTTGCATCTATGTGACTGTCCCATAAGAAGAGCGAGATTTTAGAAATACCGAGCCTTGGCGAGTTGTTTAATAGCTTTTGCGGGTGTTTTACTAGCAAATGAATATGTGCAATCTCATACACTACCTACTTTATTATGTTTTAATCTTCAGGACCTGTCGCACAATGTAAAGATAATGCGTCACATAGCTATCATATGCAACACACAATTATTTTGAGGATAAACGTTGAGATTTCTATCCATCAGATAGAAATCGCATCGTATACTGTGAAAAAGACCCTTACAGCACCCTTAAAGCTTAAAAAAAGTAAAAATACAAAGGGAAACACCTTTCACGTTTTTGGCATAATATTTTGACATTCATACGGCAAATGTTCCCTGTATGGACTAAAACTGAATAAAGAATAAATATACGTTCTCTCCACTGGAAAGTCTCCAGTTTTATGTCGGGATTTACTCGTATAAATGACACTATGTGGTTTTTATGCTCTCGAGAGACGAGAAACCTTGAAACAGCCTCATCATCATGAACAAGAATTTGCCAAAAATGTTAGTGAGTTCTTACAAAGCTTATGTATGAATGAATGGATGATAGGTAGTCGGTGTTTTTGCTGGTAGATGGCGTAATGTTATACGCTAAAAAAGTTGCAATTCAAAGTTTTTATTCGTTTCTTTACAAATGACATTGACGTCCGTATTGTCATTTTGACGTCAATGGGAGATCTATCATTGTAACTGTCAATGGGAAGATAGCCTGTGGATATTAATAGGTGAGCATTAAGTCCGTTTTTATATACCGACTTACCACGCAAAAAAAATGTTAATATAAACTGGAATTACCTAAATACCAATGTTTGATTACCTAAATACCTACCTATTAACTTAGAATAGTGTAACAAACACTATTTAACATTAAAACTAACCTTTAACTAAACAACAAAAGCGAAGATTATTAATGTTAGAAAATTAATGCCTAATAAGTAATTTATTAGTTACGAACCGTTTCTTTCGGTATATAAATTGGCATCTATTACCACATATTAATTGAATCGGACTAAAAACAGACAAAACAGTAAACAAAATACGTCCAGAATCCAGAATAGAAATCTTATATTTAAGAATTTCGTTATTGTTATTCAAATATTTTGGCGCCAAGAAGTCACAAAAAGTAGGTTGACCACTACGAAAAGGGGAATGCCCAAAGTTCAGAATAGTTTTGGCCGAAAAGCGCACACCAATAATTTTATGCGTAAAATATAGTATATAAGTAATTATTGTTGTGAGGTAATCATCATATAAGTAAAAGTCGGAAATTCATTTGAAAAACGTTCTTTATTCATCGTCATAAACAATTAAGACGTCATCCCAGAAATTGCGCAGGTACTGCTATATTTTCATGGCGAGCCCATGCCAAATACCAGATCACCGACAAGACGTGGGCACAGCATCCCACAGTTCGACGGCCTACAATACAATTGCAACAGTATTGTTGTATTGCTGCACAACCTGTATTATTACTGTTGATCAAGATCAACACCGATCAGATTTATCAACACAAATAAATGCAACCTTAATAAAGTCAAAAACTTACCTCACGAGGTGCAATTTGACGAGTAATATCTTGTCTAATACCATCCACACGAGGTGTGGTATTTGTCAATGTGTGTGATCTTCTTCGTAAAAGCTACCGTCCACAGGAGATGCCATACATGTGTATGACCAACAATTGGTTGCACTTTGTTGATCTGCAGAAGTAGGCTGTCTTATTTCACTCCAAGCTGCTGTCCAGCAAGAATAATTCTTGTTAATACCTTAATTCTTTAATGTCGTCGCTTGTTAATACCTGTTGCAATGAAAAAGCCCATATAATACAATCATATTGTCCACTGTAAATTGTTAAACAATCAAAAGATATTACGATAATTATTTACCACTGATTAATCAATCTTTGAATGAGATTTTGCACCTCAGCGATAATGGCGGGCGAGTGGTTGCGGAGGAAGCGGGAGCGGAATCCATGTTCAAGCCAAGGTCTTCAGGATTAGATCGATCACCGGAGTCCATTTTTATGCAAATTCGTTGTTTTACTTAATAAAAATATTATACTCAATTTCAAAAGTTCAAAACTCGAGAGCTAATTTATGTAAAATGACGTTTGACGTATTGTAAGTGGAGTTGCCACTGCAAATATAACAATCGATACCTATTGAATAAATGAAACAGTAATCAATATCGATTGTTTCAAATTATTAAAAAAAATACATTCATATTGTTTTTTGTGTACCTAATTGGTGTCCTGGGATATTTATTTATTATTATTTTTTATTTTTATTGACTCCATTCGGCCTGGTGGTAAACAAAATGGTAGCCAACGGTAGACAACGGATGAAGTATCCTCAGGGTATCCTATCCGTTGGCATCGCCATATTGGCCCGCAAGCGTGAAGCAAGGAATCTGTCACGACACTGGATAAAAAAGCGCGAAAGACGGTAACCTCTCTCTCTGTTTCTCAAGTATGGTAAACCCCCGCTGAGTCTCCGGTACCCTCACTCACTGAAAAAAACACAGCAGTTAGGCTGCTATTGACGTTTGGCATGTTGACATTTTGGGAAATTATGAGCTGCGATTAATTGTTATATTTTGAATAAATAAAGAAAATAACGCCTAATATACCTAAGGACGCGTCCTTAGGTACTTTTATTTAGATCCTTAAAAATCCGCCCCCTTGAGTGGTGGTGCGTACTCTAATCGATAAAAATCGATTTAATTGACGTTTGGCTCTAAAATGGCAACTCGGCTCTGCACTTCCAGGAAAATAATGATTCCTGTGTTAGTGGAGTCAATTCAAAACTTATTTAGTGTGATAAATTATTTTGGACTTTAGGGGTAAAACGAATATGTTGACCATTAAAAATAATTAAAAACATAATTTTTAACCAAAATCTTTTTTATGGGCGTGCTATGGCCATTTTTGGGCATCGTGCTTTCCGTCACGTTCTAATTTCAAATTCCGGACGCGCTTTCCCGGGAGTGATTCAGCGCATGCGCGTAATCCTCCAATCTTGAACGCGTAATCGGGGTCGTTGACCCGCTCCAGCCAACTGACCAATGTCCGGTCAGGGTCCCGGCCTGACATTGCGTGTTCCTTTTATGAAATGTCGAACAGGTTGGGAATTTTCTTTTTAAATCGATTTGTGTTGTGGTTAATTTGTTCAAGTTCATTCAGCCAGCCTTCTAAGAAATTACATAGTCGTGTACGAAGCCAAGTGAATATTTCTAGAACTATATTTTATAACTTCGGCCAGCATATTCGTAGATTTCATTCTTCTTTTCGTGGCCTAATATTATTAACATTGAAAAATGTCACACGTCTTCTCTCTTACAATAAAGTAAGAAGTTTAATTTATTAGTGTAACTTTATGTACTTCATTTATTGCAAATTCAGAAGTTACATATCACTTTATGATAGGTAGAATATTTTTCTGCAGTCATTTTCCAGTTAAAAGTAATACAATAATAGGTATGTTACTATCAGGATTTTGGGATTGGTTTCTAACATCGCGATTACATGAGTACGATGACACGTGTTGATGTTATCGATAAGCTTCGATACAATGAACGATAACAAACTTGTAAAATGTGTATTGAACATTTGAGTTGAGTTCGTGTATGCGATTATGCGATACATAGGTATTCATTTTATTGAAATTTCCGATATAACATGAATAAAAAGTCAGAGCTGCAATGACGGAAGTAAAAAAAGATCGTTTTATTTTTCTTAATCATATAGGTCATCGTCATATTGGCATGTCTTTCCCAGTTGCGTCCTAAGCTGTCGCTTCGGGGCTCGGTACGCTTGGTTTTTTTAGTTTACATGTTAGTTACTAAGTAAAAACTAATTATTTACCAAGTAAAAACCAGTTTAACTTATATCAATTATCTTTTACTCAGATCTCTGGCTCGGGCCCAAATACAACGCATACTAAACAATGCCGTTTCATGGAATGGAGGACCAGGGCTTTGGGGGCTCGCCAATAGGTCCATGTTGACCTGCCACTGGCCTATATCTTACTACCGCACTCAAAGACGTCAAAAATATTGACCTTTATTTTAATAGACAGAGACACGTACAATGGACCGAAAGAGAGTCTAAGTGCGGAAAATGGAGTCCACTTTACATTAATAGACAAAGATTATCCTTATTTGTTAGCACTGTGCGTTTTTCGAGGAATTTTCTCCCGCGAACCTCAGTTTTGTGGAATAGTTTAGCTGCGGCAGTATTTCCTGACGGCTATGACTTAGGGACCTTCAAGAAACGAGCGTACTCCTTCTTAAAAGGCCGGCAACGCATCAGCGGCCTCTCTGATCTCGCAGATGTTCATGGGCGGCGGTGATTACTTACCAGCAGGTGACCCGCTTGCTCGTTTGAGCCTCTAGTATAAAAAAAAAAAATTAAGATAATGCATGATGCCTCGGTGGCGAAGTGGTAGTAGTGGGTCACTTTTAGCGACGGTGTAACGTGTGTCGGCACGAAGCTGGAATTTGGCGGTATTATGTACATCATCAGCAACCACGCTCGTCCACTGCTGGACTTAGGTCTCCCCCAATGCACGCCACCGCTCCCGATTTTCGGCCATCTCTCCAACTCACTCCAGCCAGCCTGCGAATGTCGTCATCCATCTTGTAGCAGGGCGTCCACCAACTACGTTTACAGAGTCGCGGTCTCCACTCAAGGACTTTATGGCTCCAACGGTTGTCAGTTCTGCGGCTAATGTGACCAGCCCACTGCCACTTCAGTTTGCTAATTCGGTGTAGGGACACGGTATCGAATAGAAAGTATCGATACTGTACTCATGAGTAGTATCGATAAAAAAGTATCGTACTCGTAAATGAATCGACACAAAAGTATCGATACCTCAAAGTATCGAGTTCTTTTCTCAGGCAGGGCCTACGCCATGTTAGTTTGTCAATGTTAGTCAGTAAGTATCGTCTGTACCTTCATACATACAGTAAGAGAAAATGAAAAAGTAACAAATGGTACATATAATTATAAGGGCTGATTTTTCCATCGTCTGATAACACTTAACAGACCGATAAAGTGTAATATTATTAAAAGTAAATGTCACTTTATGTTATGCATTTATATGAAGGTGTAGATAACTTTGATTCGCTGGGTTATACTTTATTGGTTGTTACTTATATCTGACGATGGATAAATCGCCCTATGCTAAATAAAACAACCGTAAGTGAAGCCACAATTTTTTAATCTAAAATTATTATAAATCCCATTCCTCTTCGGTACAATCGCTCGAGTTTTTTTTGTATGATTTTTTCCGTGAGGTTAGGCACAGGGATCTAAGTCCTACAGCTACGTACTACAGCCATGAACCATAGACTACCTAATTAAACAATGAAATGTGAATCCGGCAACCTACCGGCAACGGAACACTAACTCTATGAATGAAGCTTCAGCAAGATTGAACAAGATGGCGTTGCTAATGTTGCCATAAATTATAAAAAGAATAATAAAAAAAAAGTAATTTATTCGATACGATATCTGTCAAAAGTACTTGTTAAGTAAAAGTATCGAATACAAGTTATCGAGTACAAAAGTATCGGTATCGAAAAGAAACCTACTCGATACCATACAGTATCGATACTTTTTTCGTGTCCCTAATTCGGTGCTAATATTGGGTACCTACTTACATTTTATTTACGACTTCGACGGCATGTTCTACATTCAAAATATCTATTGGCTAATAACAGCGTTAAATGTGGTTAAACTACTAATGATAAAATACTTTCAGTATCTATTATTATTATAGACGGGATTTAACGCGACGTAATTTGTTAAGCACATAATTATTACTTAAATAGTTTTGTGCTCTAAGTCCGTCATTCGTTTGTTTATATTTAAGTTAAAATTATAATATTTTAAAGAAAAGGCCATACGATCTGCCGCAAACTGACCACCGTTGGGGTAAACGAGTTCTGGAGTGGAGACCGCGTCCGGTAAACGTAGTGTAGGACGACCTCAGGCCAGATGGAGTGATGATCTGCGCAAGAGGGCTGGCTGGACTGGTTGCGAGTAGCCGAAGATCGATCAAAGTGGCGAGCATTTGGAGAGGCCTATGTCCAGCAGTGGACTGCAACAGGCTGATGATGAAAGAAAATGTTCTGCGCTAAGAGAAAAGGTTTTTTTTTCTTTCCTCGGGGTGTTTAGTAAAAGGTTTATTTTGAGTCGCTAACCCTTAACCTTGCACTAGCTTAGTGATAGGTCATCATCCATCTTGGCATGTCTTTCCCAGTTGCGTCCAAAGCTGTCGCTTCAGAGTCCGGTACGCTCAGTCAGTGAATCTGGATTTTTCAACTTAGTAAAAACGAATTATTTACCAAGTAAAACCAGTTTAACTTATGCATCCATTATCTTTTAGGCATATCTCTGGCACGGGACCAAATACTTCACTTAACGCATACTAAACAATGCCGTTTCATGGAATGGGGGACCAGGGCTTTGGGGGCTCGCCAATAGGTCCATGTTGACCTGCCACTGGCCTATATCTTACTAGCGCACTCAGAGACGTCGAAAAATATTGGCCTTTAATTTAATAGACAAAGATAATTATCCATAATTAAGATAATAAGAATAACTGCCTCGGTGGCGAAGTTGGTAGTAGTGGGTCGCACTTTTAGCGACGTGTGTAACGTGTGTCAGCCCGAAGTCTGGAATTTGGCGGTATTGTGTTACCTCATCAGCAACCCACGCTCGTCCACTGCTGGACATAGGTCTCCCCCAATGCACGCCACCGCTCCCGATTTTCGGCCACTCTCATCCAGCTCACTCCAGCAAGCCTTCGAATGTCGACATCCCATCTGTAGTAGCAGGGCGTACAACACTACGTTTACCGAGTCGCGGTCTCCACTCAAGGACTTTATGGCTCCAACGGTTGTCAGTTCTGCGGCTAATGTGACCAGCCCACTGCCACTTCAGTTTGCTAATTCGGTGCCAATATTGTGTACCTACTTACATTTTATTTACGACTTCGACGGCATGATCTACATTCAAAATATCTATTAGCTAATAACAGCGTTAAATGTGGTTAAACTACTAATGATAAAATACTTCAGTATGTAGGTATATAATTGTGTATTTGGGTAATTCTCATTTTCCAAAAAGAAAAGGTCACTACCATGGAGGGCAACTTTCTTTCAATCCTTCTAATTACGAATTTCAAAATATTGCGAGCTCGGCGAGTCCTTTTCCCATGACCGCTGATAACAAATTTATTCAAATGCATCATCAATTAAGTACTGAAAAAATTGCCCTCCATGGAAGTGACTCTTTCCAGAAAATGAGAAATACCCATTTAGAAATTTATAAGTTATTTTCATCATAGAAGAATATAGTAAAGGAAATCGATGGAAAGGAGTGGCATGAGAATCGTCTCGCCTCTCTACTGGCCTATATCTGAAGGCGTCTGCCTGGCGCCGGTTACAAAACTCTAGATGGTCGATTAAAGGCTTGAAAGATAAATATTGAATTGTCTGATCATTTATCAAATCAAATCAAACAATCTTTATTCAGTTTAAGTCCAAAAATAATATTGATAAATGGTTAATTCTCATTTTCTAAAAAAAAATCACTTCCATGGCAACTTTTTTTCAACCCTTATAATTACGAATTTCAAAATATTGCGAGCTCGGCGAGTACTTTTCCCATGACTGCCGATACCAAATCTATTAAAATGCATCATTAAATTACAGAAAAAATTGCCCTCCATGGAAGTGATTTTTTGTTAGAAAATGAGAATTACCCAAATATCAAATACTAGTGGCCCGCCCTCACTTCGCTTCGGGACCGTAATTCAGAAATAAGCCAATAGATGGCGCAGTGTCCAATTACATCGCGCAAGCGTTTCGTGTTTTCGGTTTACCTATAAGCATTGTCGTTGTCTATGAGAAGTTATCTCTTTATAAATAGTATAGAAGAATCACTGAGTACCTACCGAATATACTGAGTATGACTTTTAATCAAATTTTAAAATCATGAAGACACGTTTTTCGTTCGAAGGCGGGTTCCTCACCACAGATCGGCCATCGCCTTTTAAACAGTAGAAAACAGTACATCACACGGGAACAAGTGAGCCGTGGCCGCCAACTGGAGCACTTTCTACCGCTCGCGCTCGCCTTCGCGGAAAAAACGCTTGTAAACAAAAATTAACTAATTACGGGCCGCCATGATTGGCTAGGGTTGCCATGCGACGCGGTTTTTTTTTTATATAATAGGTAGCAGACGAGCAGGCGGATCACCTGATAAGGTAAGCAATTGCCGCCGCCCATAGATACCTGCAACACCAGTGGTTGTGGTGGTGGTAGTGGTGGCAGCGGTTGGTCATCTTTTATACACTCACTGGCATATTTTGCTGTCCACCCTAACACGACTACCTTAGGAAGGAGGATAAGTAGTGTTTTGTTAGGCGCAAGAATCGAACATGCATTAGGACAACACTAAAGTGTTTAAAGATGTCACGTCATAATTAACATGATGACAACAGATAGATTTTCCCTAGGACATTTCATCAAGAAGTAATAAGTATTTTCTTAAAAAATCTGGAGTGTCAGTGCTAATACGAGTATCATGCATGTCCATTTTTTTGGCACGCGCACGAACGGAACGATTTTGATTCAGAGAAATAAATAAATAACGTCATGGCGCTAGATTCAAATATTTTGACCGCTCTCTGCCTAAACGACTCGATGGATTGTGTGTTGTAGCTTCAACGTCGATTAGTAATTTTCACGTCCCATACAAAGTTCTACTAAACTTAAGGTTTAATTCAATCTTGAACATTATATTAAAATTTCAGTTCGACAATTCGACATATTGCAAATAGTTCATAAGAGACTACAGCCGTTAACTCATTAGCTCAGTGTATCGTTAGGTAGTAATAGTATTGTGTAGTAGGAATTTCTGTAATGTCTAATTCTTAAGATGCGATTTGTGTGCAATTTAAAAGCACTTATATCTATCCATCTATTGTGGCAGCCCTGACGTTTACAAGTCCGCATCCCACAATCAGTTAACAATCGTTTTATAACACGAATACAACAAGCGTATCACTTTCCAGCAATCATTCTGTCTCGAGTGTTCAGCGGCATCGATAGAGATGCAAGTACTCGATTAATATCACGTTTATCGATTTATGTATGTCATATCGCAACTAATAATACTGGGCAAGATCCAAAGAAAGAGGAGCCTAGGAAGAAGAACTTCTTGGCTTAAAAATGTAAATCGTACAATAAAAGCACCCGTTCTCCGTTAAGAGCAGCTGTGTCAAGGCTTCAAGTCGCCATTATGATCGCCAACCTTTATTAGGATAATTATGGCACTTAAAAAAGAAATATGTCATACTAGTGGCCCGCCCTCACTTCGCTTCGGGACCGTAATTCAGAAATGAACCGATAGATGGCGCTGTGTCCAATTACATCGCGCAAGCGTTTCGTGTTTTCGGTTTACCTATAAGGCTGGTCGTTGTCCATAGAAGTTATCTCTTTATAAATAGTATAGAAGATAATATAGATTAATCGAGTATCTGGCCACCTTAAGTAAATTAATATTTAAAGCAACCAATACAAAAAGTATGCATTTTTTTGCCTATTTTTCTCGGTACGGTACGGAACCCTTTACGGACGAGTCCAACTCGAACATTTGTTGGTTTTTTTTTGACGGTCGGTTGCCCAAACTACCCAAATCTAATAGTTTTTAGAGTTGATTGAATTGTTTAATTGAAAACTGGACATTTCAATAGTAGTTTTTAATTTATGGAGCCGTAAAGAGAGCTAGTGTGCATGAAAAGCGTCAAATTAATCTGATTAGAGTTAAATCAAGGATTCTTACTTTTTAAATAAGTAATAGTTTTAAGTTCGGTGCCAGATGAATAAAAAAAAACAATGAAATTACTTAAGCATCGTCATTACTTAACTACAAAATATCGATGTGTGTTTTATACGGACAATGGACATCTCTTAACTGTTAGTGATTACATGAGAATAATGTTAATAAGCGTGTGAGATAAAAAACGGGCCAAGAGTAGGTATGTTTGTTCGATACAGATACCAAAGATACTGTCAGTACCGTGTTTATTCTCATGAAAGCATAGACAATATACCATCAATCTAGCTGATTGACTTGAAATAATCTGTCCACGGGTTTTTTTGGCAAAATTTATTTTATGAATTGCTCTCATAGGTAACACAGTGTTGTCAATCTGTATATTTGTAGCTGGTCTTCTAATTAAGAAGAAACTCAATTAAAAAACAACGAGGTGCAACCATTGGATAATTCTCATGATTTTCGATATAAAAACATGCGGGATATCGCATGGAAACTAGACATAAAAAGCAAGTTTTTGCGACATGTATTTTCGATAAATATCACAAGCACGAGAATCCAGTTCGGCTCTTTTATCATATTTGACATTGGCAGAATAACAAATACGTTACAAGCCATCATTAAAAAACCCAAAATGATCGTTAAACATGTGTGATAAAAATAACGAGTAAGTAAGCGATGGTTAACGAATATTGTTAACGATTTATTAAACGGAGGTCGCGAAAGGTTATAAAAACTATTAGGGGTGAAGAAACTCAAACATAGACTTTAAGGTGACACCGTGACGAAAATGGCGCCGCCAAATGATTTAAATTAATTGTGACGATTATGAGATATTTTAAAAAAAACCTTCTATGAAAACGTTATGCATTAACAATTTTATGATGCGTAACATATTTTTTTACACGCGCCAAGTAACAATAATTACACATATTTCATAGCGAAAAGTGGTCACTTTCACCAAATCAAAAAGCGAGCGTATTCCTTCTTAAAGGGTGGGCAGCGCATTTGCGACTCCTCTGGTGTTGCGGGTGTCCATGGGCGGCGGTAATCACTTACCATCAGGTGAACCGTCTGTTCGTCTGCCCCCTATCTCATAAAAAAAATATTACTGTGATTTGTAGGAAGAAATAATCACTTAAGCGTGCGCCAAAAATTGTTAATACTTGCCTTTATGTTTTCATAAAAGGATTTTTTTTAAATACTAATATTTAATAACCCTCACAATTAATAGGTATTTAAATTAATTGGCGGCGCTAGTATATTGTCGTGGTGTTGCCTTAACTAAGTAATCTAGTTAAGTATTTATCATGCAAATCAATAATCACAGAGAAACTTGCCCCTAATCAATCATTATTACTACGCAGAAGATATCGCTCCATTAATTCTAACTTAATTAATTCTTAAGAAAGTCTCTGTGCTCCATTGCACACATTTGACAAATAGCTTTAAAATACCTTTGAATGTTAAGTTCGAGCCGTCACGCAATATGGCTGCGAAACAGAGTTTTCCATTCAAAAAGTTTTCATCTGATTTATTAATTGGTTGTAGTCACGGTTGCTGAAATAGCATGAAATAGGTCAGTGAAGTTTGTTGTTTTTCGTTTGTTGTGGTCGAAGAGGCGAGGCGGAGTAATTTAATATCTTGTTTCTTTTTTATGTGATATACCTACCTATTTTTTTTTTTGTTTTCTATGGACTTGAGCCCGCGCACGGTGACGGCCGCGCGTGTGATTCCGCCAACGTCAAGTGTTTCGAATGCCTACCTATACTCTGATTTTTAATCATGTGGAGTAAACTGACAGATGTCAATGTCACCCCCATACATTATCACTCAAACAGACTCATTTTTGACAGATGCAAAATGTATAGAAACTTGTCATTTGCATCTGTCAGTTTACTCCACATGTTTAAAAATCAGAGTATAGGTAGGTTTTCGCTTTTCTGAAAGACTGGTATACTGCAGCCCGGGACCGGAGTAGTTGGAAAGAGGGTAGGAAGGCCTTTGCCCAGCAGTGGGACATTACGGGCTCATAATATAGCATTATTAGGTATGTGATAGGTGGCAGACAAACCAATTGCCGCCGCCCATAGACAACCGGAACACCAGTGGAGCCGCAAGTGAGATGCCGACCTTTAACCCCCCTTTCCTCCCGATTGGGCCTACAATACCCTTACTCATTCGGCGAAACAGGCAAGCAGGCGCTGCTTCACGCCAGTCTTCTGTGAATGATTACTAAAGTAATATTCGTGTTTATTAAACAGTGTATGTTTTGGTCTAGAACTTTGAGTATACTGCAAACTTGAAAATATAAATTATGCATACAGATTATTAATAATTTTACGATACGAGTATGCCTCTTAGAGAAAGTATCAAATAGAGTGGCTAAGCTCGTATCACCGTAAGGGGACAAATATCTATAAAACCCAGCCAAATGAAAAATAACTAAAAAATGGCGGATCGATGTGACTGAAGATTACTTCAGTATGCCACGGTAGCCTGTTATCTCTTACTACGGCTGAATTTTGTTGGTTATTATTACGGTAGTAAAAATACGAACAAAAATTGCACTTAATTACCATAGGTTACCTTGGCAACTTGGGCTCAGTTCACAACTGTGTCCATAAAAAAAAGTGGAACTCTGACAAAGACAAAAACTCATGATTCTGTCTCTTTTACCTACTCGCGATTTCTGTATACAGACGTTGTTCCGTTTACACGAATATTATTATTTGCGTGTCCTCTCTATTTGATACTTTCTTTACGAGTATGCCTAGATACACAAGTCTGAAGTTAGGTCGAGGTTGCGTTCAGGCCGCGGTGACGCAGACGTCTGACAAGGGAAACCTTTTAATCCTTTATCGCTGAATCGAAGGCTGCGACGTAATCCGACAGCCGGACCAAATTACAATGCGACATGGTTTTGGCATAAAAGTTGCGTTGGTTGTAACTCAAAATTTTGCAGAGAAAAGTGGGCCGGCTCGACCGGAGTGATACCACGGCCTCACAGAAGACCAGCGTGAACCAGCGCCTGCGCTGTTTCGTAGAATGAGTGAGGGTGCCGGAGGCCCAATTGGGAGGAAAGAAGGTTAGTCAAAGGTTGGTAGCGCACTTGTGACTCTACTGGTGTTGCAGGTGTTTATGGGCGGCAACAATCGCTAACCATTAGGTGATCCGTCTGCTCGTCTGCCACTTATCTCATAAAAAAACTGATACTTTAAAAGCTGGGATTGCGTTTGAATGGTAAAACCACAGGCCCGATCTAACGATCTGCGGATTTTTATTAGCGACTCTGACATTGACTCCATTCGATAGGTCAACTACTACTCTCACACCAGAAGAAGAGAAAAAAAAACATATCGGCCAATACAGAGCTGTCACAATTACATTTATGTACTTATTGCTTTGACGATATTAACATTGTGGTCTGTGGTTCATGTTGTGGTATTAGGAATTTAACAAGTTTAACAAGTTAGATATTGAGTTTAGCATCACTTAGCGTATTC
The DNA here is from genome assembly GCA_014851415.1 of Cnaphalocrocis medinalis. Taxonomy (NCBI): domain Eukaryota; kingdom Metazoa; phylum Arthropoda; class Insecta; order Lepidoptera; family Crambidae; genus Cnaphalocrocis; species Cnaphalocrocis medinalis. The sequence goes on from CM026297.1 coordinate 12,126,115, forward strand.
AATTGTTTTATTGTTAAGGAAAGCAAAGTAGAAAAGTAGCGATGACTGGATTTCTATGATGGACGCATTCACCCTCCAGTGAAGCAGTATAAAGGCTTATATTCGTAGGATATTGTGACGAAATAGCACATCCTAATTTTCGTATGTCGAAGTGTCTTAGAACTTGAACGTCAAGTCTGTCAAAATTAACATTGAAAACTTTGAATACTCATAGATTAAGAACAGCCTAACACATATTATTCAACTTAAATACGTAATACTTCAGATTAGAGTTTATTTTCTATTCACCAACATATTTTGGTGACTGTGGATCCTTAGATACCGTTGATATTATTTATAAAGAAGATGTATTTGGTCATCTAAACACATAACATAATATAGGAATTGTGTAGTTAAGTTAATATTGACCACTCATTACCTGACAATCAACATAAAAATTACTTGTGTCTTTTATATCAATTTGACCACTTTCGACACTACGATCTTTATGAGCTGACTGTACACATTTCTATACTAAGACAGTAAAATTTCCACAATAAGTAGTTCGAAAAAGGGAATAAACTAACACGAAACAAGAAGGCTCGTTCAAACTTCTATCAATGTGTTGCAATTCTTGGCTTTTATTATTTGTAAAAAATACCGTTAATCCATTGAATTTCGTAATAGTAGTAGGCAATAGTCCTTGAGTGGAGACCGCGACTCGGTAAACGTAGTGTTGGACGCCCTGCTACAAGATGGGATGACGACATTCGAAGGCTGGCTGGAGTGAGCTGGATGAGAGTGGCCGAAAATCGGGAGCGGTGGCGTGCATTGGGGGAGACCTATGTCCAGCAGTGGACGAGCGTGGGTTGCTGATGAGTAGGCAATAGGGACTGTTCACGTATACAATGGGTAGACGACATCACAAAAAGCACAGGACAAGATTGGGATGGAGGAAGAATGAAGGCTCAAGATCGCGCCGCAAAGAGAGAGCTGCTAGAGGCCTATGTCCAAGAATGGACAGCAAGTAGTTGAAGATGATGATGATAAGCAGGAGCATAACAAAAGGAGACTGGTCCAGACGTTGATAGTCAACTCAAACCTTATACTTAACACGATACTCCAGTTCTTGCTAAAACACGTGTATTATTTAAATTCTTAAAGTGGTTTGAGAATTTATTGCGGCATAAACCGCAATAGATTTTAGATTACCTACTTACAGCTAATCCGCAGACTAGTTCTCACAAGTAATAGAAACCATACAATTTCCGATCATAACAATACACAATCAATTGAGCAAAAAATAAGTATTCAATTATAAAGAAAATGCCGTCGCTACGTTTTACATTAATTCATAGTTAAAAGTAAAGTATCAGCCTACCTATCTACTATCCCACTGCAGGAAAGTAAAGGCCTCCATCATAGAAATCAAGTCATAACTACTATGATGGGATTAGGCTTAATCACCACGCTAGCCTAATGCGGATTGGTGATCACAAACTCGAAATTCACAAATTCATAGTAGGTACACTAATTGGTTTTAAATTCGGAAATGCCAAATAGCGCGGAACCACACCGTGGGGGAGTCACGGCATATGGGCCGGCTCGACCGGAGTGATACCACGGTCTCACAGAAGACCGCCGTGAAGAAGTGCCTGCGCTGTGTTTCGTCGAGTGAATCAAGGTACCTGAGGCTAAATTGGGTGGAAAGAGCAGAATCAAGCGCAGGGTCGATAGCTTAACTTGCTTTCCAAGGCACGGGCACAAAATAATTACACACAGAAGGTAGACTCAGCCTGATTTTGAATTTAGAAGAGTTCGTTGACATATGCTAGGATTGTTGCCCGGCATGAGTACATAAGCGCGCGGCCTCTACCATAAACCTCGACAGTTCAACAATCTTATGTCATAGTCTAGTCTAGGATTAATGTGGTCGAAAAGGCGTATTTCCCCGTTAGTGCGCATGCGTGAGTACATGACGCGTTTTTAGCTCTTAGTGGGCAGCCTGCTTTCTGTGTGTAAGCATTTTGTGGCACGGGGGTACAAACCCGCCATCTTCCAGACTTCAGGCTAACACTGAGAATTTAAAACTCGCGTACAAATTTTGGCCTGACCCGGGAATCGAGCTCGGGACCTCAAGCGCAACCGTCGCTATAAAGTGCGACACACTACCCACTGCGCCAGAGGCAGTCCCACAGTAAATAGTATGCTTCTAACATTACAAATGTCGTCGACTTCAATGACAGCTGGTAAAGGGTTTCTTTAAGTGATGAGTTACGGAGCTAAACCCTTGACAGCCATCCGATATGCCCTAAAGCCGGCGTATCCCATTACAGAGCTTTGAGCTGGATTTAAACCCATTTTGGACGTGTAACGGAACGCATCACGCGACCCGCTTGCTTGCAACGAAACATGAAGCTGGGCATGGACGGTCGATGCGTGAAATGAATAGTTTGGTTTATTTTTTTTTCTTTATTCTAATATTGGTTTAGTAGCATAGAAATAAATTGTTTTCTGCCAGTGATGGTAGCTTTTTCGGTTTTTTCGGTTACAGCACTTCTTTATAAGTTTTGGTTTTGGTCTGATAAAAGTTATCAGACCAATCAAACGTAATACTTACTTAATAAAGGTACGAGTCACTCTAATGTCATTGAATTGGAAACATACTCGTACTAACACGTAAGATAACCTTATACTTCATAACAATCATCATCATCATCATCAGCCTGTTGCAGTCCACAGCTGGACATAGGCCTCTCCAAATGCTCGCCACTTTGATCGATCTTCGGCTACTCGCATCCAGCTCCAGCCAGCCCTCTTGCGCAGAACGTCACTCCATCTGGCCTGAGGTCGTCCTACACTACGTTTACCAAGACGCATTCGCAGACGTATTCATAACAATAGAACAGACAAGTGTCCATTGAGTCTGTCATCCTCACCCTGAACGTCTGCTGAGATACCGTTTCACGCCCCGCCTAAAAACCCAAAATTCTAAGAAGGATTCCTCCTTCTTAGAATCTTGGGTGAACATGAACTGGAATTATGTCGAAAGTAAAACGTAGTGACTGCATTTACGGAATTCTAACTATGTATACTTGCAACTACTAATGACAGCGCTATTGGCATTACTTTTTCAAACGTTTTGAGTAAGCAATTGTGTAACTAGTCATCGAAGTCAGTACATATTCAGTCAGTTAACTATTTTTTTCCAATCCTATATTGAAGAGCTAGCTTTACCTATATTTGGCTTGCAAAAACCATTCCGTGCTATTTTCACAGCGAAATCAATATCATTTTGCAGTAGCAGAGGCACGGCAAACAGGGTTACCAACTCCTAGAAATATTTACCCATAATCTTAAGTGAAAGGGACCTAAAATAGACAAAAAAAAACTCGAATCCTGAAATAAAAATATTTAAATATCTTTATTGTACCAGAAAACGAAGCCATATAAAGAAATGGTTTAATGACGAACTGTTTTAGGTGTTTCTCCCTTTTTTGCATAACTGTATATAAACAGTCAACAGCAAAAGTAGATGATCAAAATCAAAAACTCTATACTCACTATTGAGCGGAGTTCGCGTCAGAACTGTATGGTGTCAAAATCATAGTTCTGACCAAGTTCTGACGCAAACTCCGTATAGCCTTAAGCATGGACTTGGAACCTATTACTAAATCATCGTCCCTTTCATACACTCTATGCATCTCTATGTTTGAATGTGACAGGTGAATTCTCATTCCTTACGGGACGTTTCCATATACGCCACTAGGGTGCTAGGGGAGCTTCTATACAAGGGTATGCCCCAGATTGTTTCTCAGAGGGAGTTTTTCCCCCAAAAGTCGTCACTTTTAGGGGATAAAACCCCTAAGTTGGGAACCCTAGGCAAGCATTACGGCGGGCAGTTCATTTGTGTAACAATGCCATCATGTTCTCGTGACAAAGGATACCTCAAGGTCTACTGTAATGGCTTCTAGTCGTGTTCTAGGAGAATTATGACGTAAATTTGTTTTAAGGAAAAGGAATCGCTTACTCTCTTTTTTCTGAAGCTGCACTCCAAATCACAAATGCAGTATAATTTTGCTACGTTAAAAAAATCAACCGTAAAACCATTGGCATAAGATTTAACTTTTATACATAGTAAAATTATACTGCGTTTAAGATTAGGAGAGCAGAACGGATTTCTGTACCTATGTCATGTGTACAAAAAATATAAAATATCTTTATTGATCACTACAAGCAATTAATGCAATATGTGAGCTTCTTTTAAGTTTAAAAAAGCATGTTAAGACCCCTCTCTTTATTATGCACTAGTGGCCCGCCCTCACTTCGCTTCGGGAACGTAATTCAGAAATGAACCAATAGATGGCGCTGTGCTCAATTACATCGCGCAAGCGTTTCGTGTTTTCGGTTTACCTATAAGCCTTTTCGTTGTGTATAGAAGTTATCTCTTTATAAATAGTATAGATAGAAGAGATATAAATCTGTAGTTACAACGGAAAGTACTTATGAGTGACACTTAAAAATAAAATCCAATTAACTTTCCTGAAAACGAAATGAAACCGATAACAGATATTGCTATGCAAATACCTACCCACGACACCGCAGTGCGATGCCACCGCGGGAGGTGCTCCGACTGGCCGTGAACCCGCGACCCCAAGAATGTTTGCTCGCCTGACTCAGCTGCCGATGGTGTTAATTGCAAAGAATTTGCGTTAAAACTACTTGTTGCGTACGCGTTTTAAAATAAAGTAGACAAGTATTACTAAGTTTGTAATAGGAACGTATCTATTTGACGAAGGTATTTAAACTGAGTATCTACGTGACATGATTCTTCTGAGGGAGGGCTTCTTCAAAGATATTATGGTTTGTTGGGTGCTACTCAAACATCAGGTAGCTTACCATCAGGTGATCATGTCTGCTCGTCTGCCACCTATCACATAAAAAAAACATCATGCTGTCGTTTTTTTTAGTTTCTTTTTTTTGAAGACTGTCATTCGATACGAATACCTATGTATTGTCAAATGCATTTTGTATGTACTTTTTACAAGGGAAGGGATTAAGAGAGGAAGAAAGCAAGGGATTCCTGTTTATTCCTATCAATTACGGTCACTGGCAAAAGTAAATAAAAATATACATAGTCGGAGTAGTGCATCCATAAATGAATGGACAAATTGTACATTCATTTATGTACGCACCTTGAGAGGGCATTTGGATAACAAACATGGCTACGAGGAATTATTGTTGTACTAAACACGTTTTATTGAAGCAATAAAAAGAGGGCGATAAGAAAATGTTAAGGGATAACTTAATTTCCCAAATTACCTGTCACAGAAGTTTCGAACATTGCGGCATTACCGGGGTCATGTTTCTTATTGGAAAACTATACTAAATGCAAATAAATAACAGAGAAAACACAAATAAAACACTTAAATATGTACATTCGTCGGTCCAGTGGTAAACTATAAGTTATATTTACTTGGCAAATCCTTGCACTTCAGATAAATTTTATACCTAGTTGTTTTACTAGGTTTAACTTTCAGACTTCTGAAAAAGCAATCAGAGAAGGTAAAGTAGCTCATCGTCTTATCTTGTACGAACCAGATGGCTTTGACATAGTAGAAATCTTTCTTTTTGATGCCAACAGCCAAAGATGGAACTCGTTAGCCGCAGATTTATATCCTGAATGAGCCAGCCTTTTTAGGCGGAATTAATTTTAAGAGCTGAATAGGATTTTCACGGGCAATAGCCTTAACATCAGGGTGTGATTGGGATCAAATACTTTTTTTACGACGTAACATCAAATACGCACAAATATTGGCAAAACCAAATCCGGACACACGTCCTCTTCTACATTCGAAAGCGCAATTTTTCTGCATTGGGCTACCAACCGCTCTCTGGTAAGTAGATTTGCATATTTCGCATTCTCAGCTTCATAAAAAGTTACAACTACCTACGTAAGTAAGAACTGCAATGCGCTTGCAGTCAGTGCTCAGTCGTAAATTAACAATAAATGGATCCATTCGTTTTCGTAGGCATATCCCGTCCAAAACAACGGCACAGCTGGGAATTTATTTTCATTCAAACAGCTTTGTAGGTCAACTAAGGTCACTAGGTATACGAGTATGGATTGAGAATCAGGACTCTGAAGGTCCTCTAGAGTAGCCTGCATGGAGTCAGGTCAATGTATTAGATGTTGTACTTATGTATTTCATTGATTTGGGAGTTTGAAAGAGAGGATTGAATAGGCTGTTACTAGACTTCTTCGGCCACATCATCACTTACCTCTACCATCAGGTGAGATTGCGGCCAAATGTACGTTCTAAAAAAATACGGAAAATCGGCTTATTCCTACTGGACAAAATCTTGAGTTCCCTCGAGAAATTATAAACCGGCGAGCGGAAAGGTAGTAAAAATATAGGAGCTTATGCTAGCCTTCATAAAAACTTAAGCAGTTAATACCCCAAGTATTTTTCATAAAGTTCTGGAATATTTTAATAAAATTCCGCATTACGATGAAGTTTTCCGCATACTACGTAAGTAAGAACTGCAATGCGCTTGCAGTCAGTGCTCAGTAAATTAACAATAAATGGATCCATTCGTTTTCGTAGGCATATCCCGTCCAAAACAACGGCACAGCTGGGAATTTATTTTCATTCAAACAGCTTTGTAGGTCAACTAAGGTCACTAGGTAGGTATACGAGTATGGATTGAGAATCAGGACTCTGAAGGTCCTCCAGAGAAGCCTGCACGGAGTCAAGTCAATGTATTAGATGTTGTACGTAGTATTTCATTGATTTGGGAGTTTGAAAGAGAGGATTGAATAGGCTGTTACTAGACTTTTTCGGCCACATCATCACTTACCTCTACCATCAGGTGAGATTGCGGCCAAATGTACGTTCTAAAAAAATACGGAAAATCGGCTTATTCCTACTGGACAAAATCTTGAGTTCCCTCGAGAAATTAGCGGAAAGGTAGTAAAAGTATAGGAGCTTATGCTAGCCTTTCATAAAAACTTAAGCAGTTAATACCCCAAGTATTTTTCATAAAGTTCTGGAATATTTTAATAAAATTCCGCATTACGGTGAAGTTTTCCGCATACTACGTAAGTACGTCCTCCTAATTCTTTACATAACTAGGTTTCAGGGTCGTGGAGGCTTCTTGCTGGTACACCATGACATCTACCCGAAATGGGCGATGAGTATAGAAAAGGGGGGAGGGGTTGTCTCTCTTACTTGCGACGGGGAATTTTTTCGCAAAAGGGAACGATTTCTTACTAAATGGGACAACGGGACGGGTGACCCAAAAACAGGGGGTTTAGTCAGTTAAGCGATTATGAGGATAGCAGGTAGATACAATACGCACAAATAACATCATGCAGTCAGTGAATTTAGCGTGGTTGGCGTGAGACAAGTCAGATTACACGATCCATGTGCTGCGGAAGAGACACTATTCAATATTACCTATAGGTACCTATTGAAAGACTAGACCGAAAACTTCGATATCAAAGTTGACTAGATTCTAGGCCTATTTAGTGACCGCAACAGCGAATTAAGTGGTATGGTTTACGAAACGCTGGACTTTTTTATCAATGAAATGGAATTCAGTGTTTTTAAATACAGTTTCTTTCCATAAATATCATAGGGGGTGCACCCCTTGCGCGTATACACCTTGAGTGCAATAAACCCATTAAATTTTAGTGCCAATGCTTTCAACAGGGTGCTGTTATTACAATAGGTTCCCCTTTTCTGTCACCACTCCCCGTGAGCAATAAAAACACCGGGAGGTTAGTGTATAAATATTGAATCCACTTCAATCATCCAGGTAAGTTTATAATCTCATTTTTGTCTAAATTTCTGTTTTGTTTACCTAAGGCCACAGAATACTTAATAGTACAAGGCTTAGAACAGCAGACCGGTCTCCGGACGCTTTGATTGCCGCCGCTGTCCATAGGCGTGCGCTGCCAACCTTTACACTCCTCTTTCCCGGCTTAGGACTAGGTTACTGTTGTAATTTTATTTATTTCTTTAAAATGTATTTATTACAAATTTGAATAGAGTAAGTAAAGACTAAGTTTATTGCTGTTTCTTCTTGGTAGAAATTTACTTTCCGAATCAGCGGATAGATTACATTATTATTATTTGACATTCATAAACATTCATCATAGGCTTAAACTGAATAAAGAATTTTTGGTTTTGATTTTGTTACCTACTCTCGCAAATTTTCTGTGAGGCCGTGAAACAGGGCTTCCTCTGTATTGAGTATCCCTAACACAATTTTTACTTTGATCAGTTGCGGTGTGTAAGGAAGGCATTGCTACAAATATTTTCAGTCAAACTTCCAACATACGTCAAATATCAACGTTTGAGTAGCTTTTTAGTATGAAGTAGGTAAACAAGCATATGGTCCGCAAAGGGGAATGCCCAAAGTTCAGAATAGTTTTGGCTGAAAAGCGCACACCAATAATTTTATGCGTAAAATATAGTAAATAATGTAATTATTGTTGTGAGGTAATCATCAGATAAGTAAAAGTCGGAAATTCATTTAAAAAACGTTCTTTATTCATCGTCATAAACAATTTAAGACGTCATCCAGAAATTGCGCAGGTACTGCTATATTACTTTCATGGCGAGCCCATCCCAAATACCAGATCACCGACAAGACGTGGGCACAGCATCCCACAGTTCGACGTCCTACAATACAATTGCAACCTGTTGTATTGCTGCACAACCTGTATTATTACTGTTGATCAAGATCAACACCGATCAGATTTATCAACACAAATAAATGCAACCTTAATAAAGTCAAAAACTTACCTCACGAGGTGCAATTTGACGAGTAATATCTTGTCTAATACCATCCACACGAGGTGTGGTATTTGTCAATGTGGGTGATCTTCTTCGTAAAAGCTACCGTCCACAGGAGATGCATACATGTGTGTGTATGACCAACAATTGGTGCACTTTGTTGATCTGCAGAAGTAGGCTGTCTTATTTCACTCCAAGCTGCTGTCCAGCAAGAATAATTCTTGTTAATACCTTAATACTTTAATGTCGTCGCTTGTTAATACCTGTTGCAATGAAAAAGCCCATATAATACAATCATATTGTCTACTGTAAATTGTTAAACAATCAAAAGATATTACGATAATTATTTACCACTGATTAATCAATCTTTGAATGAGATTTTGCACCTCAGCGATAATGGCGGGCGAGTGGTTGCGGAGGAAGCGGGAGCGGAATCCATGTTCAAGCCAAGGTCTTCAGGATTAGATCGATCACCGGAGTCCATTTTTATGCAAATTCGTTGTTTTATTACTTAATAAAAATATTATACTTAATTTCAAAAGTTCAAAACTCGAGAGCTAACGTGAATTTACGTAAAATGACGTTTGACGTATTGTAAGTGGAGTTGCCACTGCAAATATAACAATCGATACCTATTGAATAAATGAAACAGTAATCAATATCGATTGTTTCAAATTATTAAAAAAAATACATTCATATTGTTTTTTGTGTACCTAATTGTTGTCCTGGAATAAAGCGCGAAAGACGGTAACCTCTCTCTCTTTCTCAAGTATGGTAAACCCCCGCTGAGTCTCCGGTACCCTCACTCACTGAAAAAAACACAGCAGTTATGCTGCTATTGACGTTTGGCATGTTGACATTTTGGGAAATTATGAGCTGCTATTAATTGTTCTATTTTGAATAAATAAAGAAAATAACGCCTAATATACCTAAGGACGCGTCCTTAGGTACTTTTATTTTAGATCCTTAAAAATCCGCCCCCTTGAGTGGTGGTGCGTACTCAAATCGATAAGAATCGATTTAATTGACGTTTGGCTCTAAAATGGCAACTCGGCTCTGCACTTCCAGTAAAAGAATGATTCCTGTGTTAGTGGGGTCAATTCAAAACTTATTTAGTGTGATAAATTATTTTGGACTTTAGGGGTAAAACGAATATGTTGACCATTAAAAATAATTAAAAACACAATTTTTAACCAAAATACTTTTTATGGGCGTGCTATGGCCATTTTTGGGCATCGTGCTTTGGCCTCCCCTTCAATCTCACGTTCTAGGCTCCAGCTTACTTAAGCTATTAGTAAATCTTCCACTGCTAGTTAGGATCGAAGTCTCTGGCAACCAGCGGCGAGCCATTCCTAGAGCGATCGATCCAGACTACAAATACTCTCGTCTGGAACGTCGGCACATATTTGAGACCGGGCAATAGATCTTATATCCTAGCTTGTCGTCAAACCCCGAGGCGATAGGCAAACTATTTACTTATTGATAGCATTTCTGATCGGTTATCTATTTTATCGGAAATAGTGACACAATGTATAGATTATTAGAAATACCTACATACCTAAGTGTGGAACGCCGACTCTTAAGGTGCGTTTCCACAGAAGCGGAGCGCGTGGAGTTAAGGGGATATTTGTAAAAATTTACCAATCGCATTGCTCAAAATATCTCATCTCTGATAAGCAATGTGATTGGTCAATTTCCACGCAAATGTCAAGTCTTCGCTGAACTCCACGAAGCTCCGCTTCTGTAGAAACGCACCTTTAGACTCGTTTTAGTATCAGCCCATAATACTGTCCCACTGCATGGCAAAAGCCTCCAACATAGAAATCAAGTCATCACTACTATGCTGGGACGCTTGCCTAATGCGGATTGGTGATCATCACAAACCCAAGATATGTTATATGAAAAAATCTAATACTTACTTTTTGCTCGTTATTTATCCTTGTGTAGGTACAGTTACCCGTGTTAGGTAGGTACATACTAAGTTTTTGTATTCCCAACTAAGTATATTTTTTCGATACCTATTATAACTTTTCTTCGAAATAAATCCGAAGTGACGCAAACGCAACTGCTTGCACTTATTGCAAAATGTAATTGTGTTCGTAAATATCGGATCATATCGTGTAGCATTATAAAAACAGTCTTCTAACTGGAACATTAGTATGGGAAAAGTTTTAAGTGTAGTAATGCAAGAAAGATGTTTTATAAGCTACGTCAATACAAAAACGAATGCCCAGATTTAGATTAAACACTTTTAGGTTCACTTACGCCCTAATAACACTGGTCAACAAAGAAGAAATTGCCTGTAAAAATGACTTCAAAAGCCATTTTTGGGATATTCAATCCATTATAACTCATAAACTATACGTGATATGAAACTTCTAGTAACAGATTCATAATCGGTGATTGCAATTTAGATAAAATATTGGCCACTGATTGAAAAGAAAAAAAAATTGAAATTTTGTCGACCAGTGTAATTTCCGTGATAATTATTTCCATAGTAACTAATTTAACAACCCTTGTGTTAAGCGCTAATCCGAAGATAAGACAATTTAAAAATGTAGATAGATAGATACTCTTTATTGCACAACACATTACAGAACTTAATAGTAGTTACCTACTATAGTCCCGTGATAACGAATAATTCGCGAAGTAGATCTTAATTTTGTTTTAGACTAGTGGTCTACCCTCACATTGTTTCGGGACATAGGTAGTTTTGTTATTTTTGTATTAGTTGAAATCGTTGCCAAAAGATGCCGCTCGATGTCGATTAAATCGCGCCTGTGCAGTATTTCTTCTTTTCGGGTTACTTGATAAGTTGATAAGCCTTGTGGTTTTCTGTAGAAGTTATCTACACTTTGATCTTAGCCAAAAGGCCGAGAAGCGATTGTAGAAGTTATCTCTTAATAAATATTATAGATTGAATCGAAGCGTCGTCGGTGCTTTCAATTAAAACTGTTGATACTTATAGAAGCCATTTATTCAGATTTATGATCCGAATAGGTCATAAGCTGTTTACGAATCAGGTTATCTTGGCTTAAGGAATGTAATATTACGTCATTTGTATGACATTCATACATACAATGTATGGGTATAATAACTTCATCCATTAGCTTTAATGACTCTATCAACGTTAATACCTAAGTGTCAATAAGTATATAATTGTTTCGAGATGAGCAAGTCATCAATTCGTCATCTTTGCTTAAATGCATCAAATGGTGCTTACTTGACTATCAGATTTTTTCCTTGAACAAGCTTTTTTTTTTTTTAGCCTATATTGTCCCACTGCTGGGCAAAGGCCTCCCCTAAAAGTCTCCATTGGACTCTATTCGCAGCAATGGTTTGCCAATGGACGGAGAAGTGGTCCAAGTCGTCACGCCATCTTTTCCTCGGCCTGCCTCTCAGGCGACGTCCTGTTGGCTGCCAGTGTGTGACCACCTTAGTCCACCTCTCCGGGTGCATCCTACAAACGTGGCCGGCCTAGTCCCACTTGAGTCTAGCGGACTTCTCGCCCACATCCGCAATCCCGTTTTTGGAGCGGATGATGGTATTTCTCACTCGGTCTGAGATCTTTATACCCAATATGCTCCGCTCCATAGCTCTCTGGTAGATCTTGAGCCTGGACTTCTGATGTTCGGTTAGTGACCATGTTTGGGCACCGTAGGTAAGGATGGGCAGAATACACACGTCAATGAGCTTGCGTTTGAGTGTCAGAGGAAGGTCTCCCTTCATATACGCTTTCATGGACCAGTAGCTCTTCCAGGCATTATCGATACGGCGCTCGATTTCTCTTTCCTGCCTTATTAATACTTTAATTTATTGTTGGTCAAACAAAATTTGGAATTGAAAAGGTTTAAGTGGATAAAAATTTAAATTTTAGATTGAATACACTTTGCTGAGCGGCCGCCTATTTGGTGCGTTTAGCAGGGACAATTTTTTTATTTTTATTGTTTCAGAAATTTAAAAGTCTAATAACATCGAATGACAGTTCCTGTTCTCGACTTTTATTAAAAGTTTGACCTTACAGTACCTACAATACCAAATTTTGCCTTTTTAATATGTTACAGGTGGCAGACGACCAGGTGGATCACAATCTATAGATACCACAGTCGTACGCTTCAACTAGGCTACTTATTTCCCCTTTTTCACATCTGCCAAAAAATACAACTGCGCCATTATTGCTCCAAATTGACAAAACGTTGCTTGAAACCAAATATGAGTCTTTAAGACACTGGCCGCCATAAAAACTGTATATTTTTATGAATAAAACATCGAGTTCACAGTCCCAAACAGTTTCCATACGTCTCAAAGAGCTGGCCGCTTTTGTTGTCTTTGTCAGCGCTGAGTCAAGTGAGTAAATCTTGAACAATAGCTTGGGTTTGCTCATTTGTTTAACATGGCCTCTGTTTTCTTTCCGAACTTAAGTTTCGTTCACCTCATTAGTGATAATAACGCGTGTGTAGGATACTTGAGAGCGTTTAGATCAATAACACTGTTATTTACTTACATAAATTGTATTACGTTTTTAGGGTTCCGTAGCCAAAATGGCAAAAACGGAACCCTTATAGTTTCGTCATGTCCGTCTGTCCGTCTGTCCGTCTGTCACAGCCGATTTACTCGGAAACTATAAGTACTACAGTGATGAAATTTGATGGGAATATGTGTTGTATGAACCGCTACAAAAATATGACACTAAATAGTAAAAAAAAGAATTGGGTGTGGGGCCCCCCATACATGTAACTGAGGGATGAAATTTTTTTTTTCGATGTACATACCCGTGTGGGGTATCAATGGAAAGGTCTTTTAAAATGATATAAAGTTTTCTAAAAAACATTTTTCTTAAAGTGAACGGTTTTTGAGATATCAGCTCTCAAAGTCGTAAAAAGTATGTCCCCCCCCCCTCTATTTTATAAACTACGGGGTATAAAATTCTAAAAAAAATAGAGGTGATGCATGCTAATTAACTCTTTCAACGATTTTTGGTTTGATCAAAGTATCTCTTATAGTTTTTGAGATAGGTTGATTTAACTGTAATTTTTGGTTAAGTTATTGTGCTTACACTGAAAACGATGGTCTGAACCTTATAAGATAGATCAAAAAATATACTACAGTATTGTACACCTTTAAAAATCTTATATTTGCTGCTACGGAACCCTTTGTGCGCGAGCCCGACTCGCACTTGGCCGGTTTTCTTAAATAGTCCACGGATGTTGTCATTCAAAATAAACCATCAAAATTTAGTCCTTCTAAATACGAGTAGTTATATCACGCAGAACAAATATTGCCATTGCAGACACCTGTTTTTTTTTAATACAGCCAGACATTTGGCCGCTATCTCACTTGATGGTAAGTGATGATGTGGCTGAGGGTGAAGCATACCTATTAATACGTCATGAAAGTCATGAAAAATGTATGTTTGAAGACCTAACGAGTTCACATATGTTTTATAACGAACGGGGTTACCATATACTCTATGATGTAAGCGGAAGTAGCGCCATCATTTGAAGAGTACAGGGGCAAAACAAGAAATTTCACAAAAAAACAATACATTCATCACACGAAAAAGAAATCTAAGACGTGACATCTAAAAAACTTCGTTAGTGTGAAAGGGCTGATTATTTTATCTTGTGACATTTCTTGTTTTGTACACAAAAATATCAGTACCTAACCTCTAATAACATTTTGTTATTCTTTATGTGACAAACAAAGGTGGGATGATACAAAAACATTTTTAGAAAATTCAATTTAAAAATCTATTAACAAGTATAAATTGTTAGATCTATCTACCTATTATAATCTGACATTTCACAGCGAATTCTATACCTGTGATCTCGGACACAAATAATTACTTACACAACTTTGTGTCTCGGAGATGTAACAGATTGTGACAAACTCCTACTACCTATTACGGATATTAGAACGTGATATAAAAAGTGGGAATTCACAAGTATCAGTGATCAAGCGAATGCTTGAAACATTCGCAAAATTCGAAGTGACTTGAGCTTATTAACTATTTAAAAGATTATATTAAACTAACAAAAAGTCTAGGCGTATTATATTTATAATCTCTCCAGTAATCAATCTTCGTATCTGTCATCGATTCCTAATGATCGCTTTTGTTACAAGAGCTATACTTTGATCTTTAACATCTAGATATATCGAGTTATATAAAAACCCCTATTATCATCTAAGTATCTATGTAAAGTACCTATCAGCCTATATACTGTCCCACTTCAGGGCAAACGCTTCTTCATAGAATCAATCATAAAGTCATCGCTACTATGATGGGATATCGGGGATCACAAACCCGAGCTATGTTCGAACAATTAGAACCATACTTTTTGCTAGTCCCGGGATCCCGAGATAGCGGGCTATTACACCACTAGGCCAAAGGGGTGTTATATCCACATGTAAATGTAAAAAACCTGGATAATTATAATAAATCTCGTTAGTATTATTGATAAATTACCAATAGACTACCGTTCACAATTATGTTTAATTTTCATTAGAATATAATTTATCGGTTTGGCGGGCAATACGGCTTGGCTAATCGATACCTAATGATCATTTTTATAACAATAACTACTTTGATCTTTAACATCTATTTAAATCGAGTTCTATAAAAACCCCGATTATCATCATTAGTGTTACTTAAATTAAGTCGCCGTACAATTACAAAAACCGTTATTTTTAATATAGCTCGTTAGATTGCAATGTATACTATTTATAAAGACGTTAATCTATTAGTCTTATAAGGCTTATAGGTAAACCGAAAACACGAAACACTAGCGCGATGTAATCGACTCCCAGCGCCATCTATTGGTACTGGTATAAATTAAATAAAGAAACGAAGTAAGATACCACTAGCTAGTGTATTGATAAAATTACCGTCCACTATCGACTTCCGAGTGAGCGCGGCATCCGGAGGTCCAAGAGGGGAAGGGAGGTTAAAAGGTTGGCAGCACACTTGTGACTCCGATGGTGTTGCTGATGTAGACATCCGTCTACGGGCGGCGGCAATCGTTTACCATCAGGTGATCCGTCTGCTCGTTATAAACATTACCTACCGTTTTAAATAGGTCTAAGATTTTGATTAAATTTAACGAACAGAAACTATTTTTTTTTGTATAGTGGCTCAGTAAATTGGCTCACCTCAGCCTGATGATAAACAAGAGGAGAGCCCACGTTGCAGTTACAGTGTTTGTCGGTAATTTCATAAACCATTTTCATAGATGACCTTTACTTAAGTAAGGGAACCTGTTGTACCTCGGTCACTTTTTCATTCAACGATTTTTAAAAAATAAACAGTTGTAACCATAGCAATTAAAACAACTTTAGCTGTTAGAAGAACTAATGTGGATCATAATATAAATTATATACAAGCATAGATCATCGTTTTGATAGGTTTTACATAATCTGAAAAAAAATTGGAATGTGGATCAAGGTACAACGGGGGTGATGTACCTAGATCATAGCGAGAACTCATCAAATAAAATCCATATTTCTCGACAAATAGCAAATATTTTTATTATTTTCAGATTCAACATGTCTTTAAAAAACTTTAAAGTACATAATGCCTCTTTAAAGTACATCTTGACAAGTTAAAATGTTTGGCAGCCCCTCTTAATGATAATTTTTTTTCTTTAACTAATTTAATAGCACTAGAAAGTGCTGTTTTAGGAACAGGGGTTCGTTTGATGTTGTTTTTGCTACGAGACATTTTACCTGTACAAAAAACAACAAAATTATAAATATGTGCGTTCCTAAACAGAATTAACATAGTACATTTGTACCTTGACCATATGATCAAGGTACAACTGTTTTCCTATGATCAAGGTACAACACCCCTACCCTTTCATGTTTATTCGCACATAAAAATTTGGGGGTTATGACGAACTCAAATAAGCATACTACATTATAAACTTAGATAAAGTACTTGTTTCGATCAAATGGTTTTGAAAAAATATGTAGGAAATAACAGAAGTAATGAAAGAAATAAAAAATATTTAATATTTTACTTTTATGCCGCGAAAACGTTAAAGTGATCTCCCATGCAAACTCGATACAATGGCCGCCTGCAACTAATTTCATGTTGATTAGTCTTGTGAAAGTTCACTATATCATAGACAAAGAGACATAAAAAAGAGCGCAAACATTTCAAAAACGTAGGGGGCTCTAGGTACAAAGGGTGTCAAGGTACAACAGGTTCCCCTATATATTTAAAATTAGCAACACGCGACAAAAACTAGTTCTAACCACGTAACATTGTGCAATATTGATAAACTGGTTTCCGTACAATATTACGATTAAATTATATTACAATGCACATGATAATAGATTCAACCGTTACATTAAATATTGTAGTACTAGCTTTTGCCCGCGACTTCGTTCGCGTGGACTTCAGGTTCGTAGAAACCTCAAAAATTGTAGCCTATGTGTTATTCTGATGTATAAGCTATATTGTGGTAAAGTTTCATTCAAATCCATTCAGTAGTTTTTACGTGAAAGAGTAACAAACATCCATACATCCATTACAAACTTTCGCCTTTATAATAGTAGTAGGATGTAGTATGTAGTGTAGGCTTCCTCATGCCTGGTGCAGTGGGTAGTGGGTCGCACTTCAGAGCGACGGCTGCGCTTGGGATACCGGGTTCGATCCTCGGACCAAAAAGTTGCATCTGAGTTTTCTGTTCAAAAATTCTCAGTGTCAATCCCAACCTGAAAGTTGGTCATGTACTCTGTGCCTTGTAATGCTCGTTAAGACGTTGGTCCTACGTCCTGAGGTCGAGGAAGTTTCGCGTTTACCTAGAAGTCTGTTCACTCTTACCTTGATTTGATGGAGGAGGATTTAACCCTGCAGTGGGAACTGTAAGGTACTGTTATAATATGCTGATACTTAACTTTCCCTACTATCTAAATTCGTAAATTAGGGCTGGCCTTAATCACATCCTTGTTTTTATCACTTCCTACAATAAATTGAATTTGTGGAAGAAAGGGCTTTGGCCGCATCTTCAACTCGACAGAACAATAGAACTCTACAAGGTCGTGCGAGACGACAGCGCCTACAACGAAACCGTCTCACTAACGAGAATATATCTGTCGCATCCAAACAAAAGACACGCACTACGCGAGGAAAGGATAAAAATTCGGTCGTGAATTCCGTTGTAGGTTCTCTGTTTAGTCATTCAACTATTGTAGTACATAATGTAGCGTGAAAATACTGAAAACTGTATATGTATTTACATCATTCTTGGGCTTAACAAAGGTAAAGCCACAAAGATGATCTAACTAAGAGACTGCATAAAGCAATGAGCTATTTTTAGGGAGAAAATCGTCAACTGGCAAGCGAAAAAGTTGCGAGCGCGTGCGAGTTGGCACTTTTCGATTTTACCTTAGTACTTTTTTGGCGTCAACTCGCGCGTCTGTGTAAAATAGAGTCAAGTAAAACTGTGTAGAGCAGGAGTTAGGTGTGCAATTTTTTTTACATTATAGCGGACATACAAGTGGACGGCTCACCTGATGGTACGTGATCACCGCCGGCCATAGACATCTGCAAATGTGTTGATGGCTCTAGAAAGGAATAAGCCCTTTTCTCAAAGATCACTAGTTGCTACCGCCTGCCGGCTAGGTGCCAAAAATATCAATAGGTGCTGAAAGTGGACTAGGCCAGGCGCTGAACGTCCAGGTGCTGAAAGTGGGCTACCTCGTACCAACCACCAATTTGTGACGAAATTAGACATTGTGTTATTTACTTATGCACTTGTTTTCTTTTTTATATTACAGTTCATCAAAAAATTTTGGATTGAGTCAGTTTACGACTGAATGTGCGATATGGTAATTAATACTCGTAGTATTCCAACTAGGAAATAACATTATCTGAAAAAACTTCAATAGGTACTTTACGCAGCGATCACTATGCTAAATCGGTGTGTCATCCTATTCGATGAATCGATTACAATTTCCGCTCGATAGCTGTGAGGCAGCGGACAGTTACATTAGTTTATAGATGGAACTTAGTAAAAATAGATTTAAACTTTTTAATGCATGTTTATGCTAGAAGCGACCAACGAGCCAGCGGGTCGGTCACCTGATGGTAAATAATCACCGCCGCTTATAAAAGCGAGATCAGAATTTAGAAGGCGCAGATGTGGCCTTTTAGAGGACTATTATCTTCTCTTGAAGGTCCTTAACCACTCGCATTAATAGTGAACAGTAGTACATTTGGCAACCTTTATTGTTGATGACAACTTTTTTTTTATGTGATAGGTAGCAGACGAGCAGGCGGATCACCTGATGGTAAGCAATTGCCGCCGCCCATGGACACATGCAACACTAATGGAGTCACAAGTGCGCTGCTAACCTTTTATCAACTTCCCCCCGATGGGCCTCCGGTACTCTCACTCACTCGGCGAAACACAGCGCAGGAGCTGCTTCACGCCGGTTTTTTGTGAGGCAGTGGTATCACTCCGGTCGAGCCGGCCCATTCATGCCGAAGCATGGCTCTCCCACAATCTCCCACAACGTGTATGGTTGAGTCGTAGCCGTCGAGAGATGCTGCAACCTAACCGTTCTACAAAAATTACGTTCGTGGTAGATAGTTCCAAAACTAAACAATTATTACCCACACACTATATCACTTGCTACGTCGAATATGGGAAGAAATAGGGAAAGTAAAAAAGGGAAAAGAATAGGACTCATGTCGGTTTTTTTTTATTTCTTCTTGGGTAAGGGCAGGATACGGGATGCGGGATGGGAAACATCTGGAAAATAAAAAAAAACGTTTAGGAATAGGTACATAGGTAATATAATCGGGTAACATTTAAAAGTAAAACCTCAACCAGTGGAGATTCAGTGAAATGTAGAAAAAACAAATTGTCTTTAGTGCGAATGACAATAATCGAAATTGATGATGATTGAGACATTGGATGGAAGAAAAATTGTTTATGTAGATTTTCGCGTTGCATTACAACTATTAAATATTTAAAAGGGAATTAACGCGACGTTTTTTGATAAGTACATTGTAATGTAACGTACTGCTGGATGTTTCGTTAATACAATGCAATGTCCTTAACAATAAACGCCGCCTTAATTCACGTTTTAAAATTTACGAAAAATAGTCCATTATTACATTCTTACGCATAAAGACATAACGTCGTAAGACCCAAAGGTCTTTTAAAAGTCATAAAACAATTGATTTTCTATTGTGTCTACTGTCTGGGCCTTACGACGATGATTAAAAAAAAACGTTGAACGCAGTCGTATGTCTTTAAATCAGACTTGTTCCGAGAAGAGTACACTTTTTGCTCACAACCGTCAATACCAGTAGCCAATGCTATGTTATAGACATCGATAATTGATCCAGCAGTAATTATGCTGGACGGCAATCGACAAAAAGTTTTATCGTATTTTATTGCCAATTAATTACTGGACTGAAATTATGGTTGTAAGAACCCGAGGGCTACATACCTACCTACGACATTCTTTTGTGACATTGGACCTTCTAATGCGCTGTTTTCTTTTCTTTAACTAAAGGTTGTCTGGAAGAAAACGCTACAGGCGATAAGACCGCCTCATTGTACTGTTTATCGCTGTTGTTTCACTCATGTATTTTATTTCTAGGCAATAAAGAATATTTATCTATCTAGATGTAACCGATATTTTCGGCTACGCCAAGACCGGCCAATCCAAACATTTATAGTATACAAGTGTGTGCGGAGATACAAGTGCACTGCCCTCATACTTTGTTAGGTCACCAGTGTGACAAGACTGAAGTGGGATCAGGCACTGATGCACTGGAATAAGAGCATATGTGCTTTGTCTACTAGACAATGTCTAGTCCTTAGAAGTTATTTTGTCTGTTTGAGCGGTAATCGCTTACCATCAGGTGATCGTGCTCGTTGTCCGCTATAATGTGAAAAAAGGTGGGAGAGCTTCGGCATGAAGATTCTGCAACACCTGATGGGCATGACAAATGCACATGCATGTAAACCTTAAGCAGTTAATTATAAAAATGTCTTCTACACTACTTAATTCAATTAAAACTAATAGCTCACTAATGCCTAGCAGGCAGCTGATCGATTAACGCACTATAACAGCCGTTAACCGGCGAATGTCGAGTAGGTGCGCACGCGCAGCAGGTCAACGCTCGGCTGAATTAGAGGCATCCTCGTTACGCGCCTCGTAAAATATGCTTTACTGCACTTTGGGTTATGAATGAGTTGTTTTAATTTTTTGAAGGAGGGCTTAACGAGTGGGTTAAGAATAGTAGGTCTGAAAAGATACCTGTAGTCCAAATTTAGACCTTAATCCAATGAATCAAAGTTCGCTTCCCGGAAGCTTTTTGATAGTACAGTGAAGATGATATCACAAACAAAATCACATGAAGAGCGATGGCAACTCAGTGGATAGGAACGTGCCTCTCATATAGTCTAGGTTCGAATCCAAGCATGTACCTCTGGATTTTTTCAAATCAATGTGCGTAATATAATCCCATCATAGTAGCGGTGACTTGATTTCTATGATGGAAACCTTTGCCCTGCAGTAGGACACCAAATAGGCTGATAATTTACTTTTTTTTTCACCGACGTAGAGTGGCCTGTCTATCGGTTTTTTACAGGATGCATTTTGGAGAGTGTTCGAAAGAGCTTCACGACCTGATACCACCTTCCCCTTTCTACCACCGGACAACGCGGAAGACGAAAGGAATCCACCCTTACACTGTGGAAGTTCCACCAGCTCGTACTAAGCGTTTCGCTTCTTCTTTTTTGGTACGAACTGCTAAGGAATGGAACAACTTGCCGGCTTCTGTGTTTCCAGAGAGCTACAATTTGGGTGTCTTTAAGTCGAGAGTGAATAGGCTTCTTCTGGGAATGCACGCTACATCTTAGACCTCATTGTCACTTTCCATCAGGTGAGATGAGGTCAAGTGCAAACCCATCTTATATATAAAAAAAAAAAAATATGCGTATTTCTACGTAAAATCGATTTGATAATCAACAATCATTGTCTACTGGTCGTCGGCCAGTGGGGCGCCGACACTATCACTGGTGGGATGTAGTAAACTCGGACCTGCAAGAATTGGAAGCAGGAGATTGGCGACAAGCCGCATAAGATCGAAACAAATGGCGACACTTCATATCGGAGATCAAGACACTTTTAGGAGTCGTTGAGACATCGGAGTAAGTAAGTATAATCTTCAGTTATCATCAAACATTCGGCTTAAAACCCATGATTCACCCATAAATGTGAGAAACCTAGTTTAAGTTTAATTAGAGCATTGTCAGCATGAATGACTAGATTTTCTGACACTAAGATTTCTTTGAATGGATTAATCTTTCCACGGTAATTGTAACAGTAACTCCAATCTTGAGTAAAACTTAATCAACCCCTGATGAGCTTGTTAAGAAAATAATGGACAATTTAATAAAGCACATTTCATTGTCCAGAAAAGTAGGACTTTTGTTTCACGCCAATCATACTCCTAACGAAAAAAAATACAACAATTAAAAGTATAATTACTTAGTGCAAAATAGCAGGATTAACTCAGAAACTCAAAGCGTATTTTAAGGCACTGCGCAAATGAGACGAAGGTTCACATGATTTTTTCATTATATTTTATATTAAGGGATCTGAGACCCTTTGGAAAGGTCCCATACATTTTGACTTGAAGCATCTAACAAAAAGAGCAAATGTACCTTAATAAATAAATAAATATCAGACATAGTCGTCTGTCAGTTTAATTCGCGCAATCAAAAAGATTATAACTCTGATTTAATTTTTTGATGTTTTTTTTTCTGATCCCCCTTTTACATTGTGACGTCTATGTGTATTTTTCAATCAATTGAATTGAATTGAAATCGTTTCTTTGGTTTCAGGTGGTGTAAAACTCAATAAAAATGTACAGTGGCCAGCACATCAAGTTGCTACAATCTGTCAAATCTCAGTTGATATTGAACCAAACACGTTTGACATAAAAGTGAGGTTCGATTGAAGAAATTTGACAGATTGTAGTAACTGTGTGATGTGCTGTGATGTGCTGGCCACCGTACAGCAAAAGAATCAAAACTCGCCACACCTGTCAATAACCATAACATTGACGTGCTCTTAATCACTCGACATTTGCAGAGTTAATTACGTCTCTCTGCAAAGAGACGCAATAGCATTTTTTTTTAAAAGAACAGAGTTAAGGTGGCGTTTCACAGCCACCAGTGGCATCACTCAGTAGCTCATTTACTCAAAGCCTAACCGTGTGTAAGAATAGACAATTTTCCCAGCGTACATTCTCAGAGCATGTTACTGTCAACATTAGAAGCCGCTTATAAAGTACGTAACAACTTATAGGCGACCCCTATGTTACCATCCTGTAAAAAGTGCCATAACATGTCAATTGTACGCTCGGGGAAGAAAGTGATAACAATCTTGATGTTTTCCAAAAAAAAAGAAGTAAGTAGATACATTTAGCAATTTCTTTGCCCCCCGCTAAACCAAAGGGTATTTCTCATTTTTGAATCCAAAAAAATGACATCAAGCACAAGTGATATTTAAAAAAAATTGATGATACATTTTAGTAGTGTTGGCCTTGGGGATCATGGTAAAAATGGTCGCTGAGCTTGCAGTCTCATAAGTACTGAGATATGAGGACTTAAAAAAAATTGCCCTCCATGGAAGTGACCGCAGATCCAAGGAAGTGACATTCCATACATAAGTAGGGATTGTCACTTCCTTGTTCTACAATATTTGTCATGGAAGACCAAAAGATGTGTTGAAAATAAAAGACAGTGTTATTATTTCAATATATTTTCTTAATCTTAAAGAATATGATGTAGGTAACAGGAACTTTCTAGTAAACTGTTTTCAATTTAAAACGCGACACTGCGCGACGGCGCGCGACACATCTATCCGCACTGCGACCGGTCACGCTACGTTCTTCCCCTGTTAGCTTTGGCCGCAGCGCTCACCACCTTCCGGCCGTACTCCATGAAGGCCTCCCTGCAGCCACGGTCACTCATCACCCCCGCTACCGTGGTTGGGTTGTGTCCAGCTGAATCCCCACTCTGCATTCGCAGTCGTGCTCGAGGAGAACCTGAGGCACTCAAACGGAATGTGCTCCAGGGTCTCCCCCGTCTCGCCGTCGCAAATGCAGTGCGGGGAGTCAGCCAGACGGAATCTGTGCAGGTAAGCCTTAAAGCCGCCGTGGCCGGTGAGCAGCTGCGCCTCCATATTAGTGAACACCCTTCCTCCCATCATTATCTTGACCTCACGGACGTCGGGCAGGAACATGCGCGTTACTGCTCCTGTCACCGACGTCTCGTATCTGTCCTGCCTATAGTGCCCTGTAGTGTTTTCTCTAATCGCTCTGCGCGCCGCCGAAAGGGGGGAAACAGTCGTAGCGGGGGGCGGTCTTGGATTTGAGCGCGGCCTCTTTCGCGAGCTCGTCCGCCCTCTCGTTCCCTGGGATGTCGGCGTGCGCCTTCACCCAAAAGAAATTAATTTCACCCCCCTTGCCTTCGAGTTCCGCCAGTGCCCGCATAATACTGCCGACCAAGGGGTGTAGGGAGGCGGGGTCCGCCAGGGCCTCTAGCGACGACCTAGAGTCACTTCACTGACTATTGAGGCCTTGTGCCACCTCACCCTACCCGCCGCCAGCCTGAGCGCCTCCAGGATCGAGTACAACTCGGCCTGGTAGACGCTGCTGTAGGAGGTGAGTGAGATCTTGGTTTTCCCCACCTCTCTCCCCCCCTCCCAGACTGTGACCGCCTCGCCCACTTTGCCTTCGATGTTGCTGCCGTCCGTATACATGTACGGCAGCTCTGGGGGAGCTTGGCTATCACCCCCTCGTCGTGTATGAGATCGAAGGCTATTGGGCTCCTTTGGGCAGGATGCTGAAGGAGGAAGGGGCTTACCCTTGCCTCCATCAGCCTCCCGGGATATTCCTCGACGGGGTTTACCCCTCTTGACCTCATACAGTTGGACCTGCTCATCGTCCCCTGAGGTCAAGAAGGATAATCCCCGCGACTTACAGGCGACTCCTTAATTTGCGTTCTCTCCACTCTTTTTGCTGCATCCGATGTTCTCTTGCTGTCATATCAGCTACCAGCTTCACAAAATCAACGAAAACTAAAATTTAAAAAAGAAACATAGTCACTGAAGAGGCACATTTAATCAATATGTAATTTCTTGTCCTTTCCGTGGATCGAAGGTCACTTCCATGGCACGATTTTTATACACGGAACCAAGGAAGTGACCTCCACGGACGTGACTTTTATCCGTTTAAGCTCCGATAACATCACCTGAAAAACAGGAATGAACATGCTTGTTTAACCATGTCTTTTTCACACCAAAACACATTGAAAGCACAGAAAGTAAAAGCATAGATGTAAAGTACATACCTTTGATCATCACCACAGTTGTGACCACTTATGCTCGACGAGTTTTGAGAATGAAAATATTTTTTTTATTTACTCACAGACGCTATGTCTCTGGCTGAAACTGACAACTGGGGGTAAAAGATGGCGTCCTCTGGCTTGTGTGTGTCCACGTGCGTTCGGATAAACACTTGTTATTTTTCTTGTACGGCCAGCGTGACATTGATCCATGGACGTGAAAAAAAAATCGATCACACATTTTATGAGAAAAAAAAAGTATCTTCTATTAGCTGCATATACATATAATAATCTCGTATCTAGGGAGCAAAAGCATATAAGTTAATAATAGCATAGGTTTTTATGTATTTATAGTAGCAAAAAAAACGCAACATTTATTTTTCTCCATAAAACTTATGTGATCACATCCACGGAAGGGGACATTTTATTAATAAAACAATTTAAAAAAAATACTATTTCTATAGAATATCTAATTTTCTTTCTCTGAAATAACGCTTATTCATACATACTTTAATATCAAAAAGTATGACTGCTTAGTTAAGTTAGTATCAGTTAGAAAATTTCGAATCACAACATTTTTTTTGAAAAATGAGAAATACCCAAAAACGAAATGCATGGCGATGTAATCGACGCACAGCGCCATCTATTGGTATTATGTGGGCCTAAATGGCCTGAAACGAAGTTGAGGGCGAGCTACTACTACTAGCCATCATCATCATTTCAGCCAATAGACGTCCACGGCTGGACCTAGGCCTCCCCCAATCGTCGCATTCTCGGCGCCATATTAGCAAAAAATAAATACGCGCTTATTGGTACATGATTCCGCACGAATCCACTAGGTGATGCTGTAGTGCAAGAAGCTACATAAAGAATTACGAAAAGTGAAATTTAGCTTTTTACGGGAATTTTTCTTAACATTGTTAATGGGTATTTTTTTTTATCGTGTTAATTTAATGGTTATAACTATTAACGCCCACTACTAATTCATATCCTTGATAACTAATACTTGACATTTCCACCATCCTCGGCAATTTTTTTCAGAAACCCATCTTTTGAGGCTAGAAGGTACCTACATTAATTTGTACCATAATCAAACACTTGGTTATCTCAATAAACCGCAACCCTGATTAAAGAACTACCAGACATCATAGTAACACTTAAAAAAAACATCTCAAAAATTGTGAGTTGGGTTCATTTTCAGTTTTTATACTTCTGGAAGAATTTACTTGTATAGACAAAGCTTACAGTAAGCAATCCGAAACGGCGAAACACAAATGCGTGATGTAATCGACACCCAACGCCATCTGTTGGTATAGATTGAAACTTTAGCAAAATTTATTCCCGAAACAAAGTGACGGAGGAATATCCCGTAATAAAAACCAAATTACACAAACTCAGAGACGCCGGACAGTCTAGACTTTCCAATTAAAATCTTCTGACTGAACGTGTGATACGTAATACGGATTCAGTGTCAAAGTCTCTTCAGTTTAATCAAATGGTCAACGTCCTAAGAGTACATTTATGCCCTACAGTCATACTTGCTCTGTGATTCAATCAACGCCTATTTAGATAGGTAGCTGGTGATAATAAATGCCCACACATCGACGTACCTAGTATGACTATCATGCTTGGTTTTACTGCGCCAAAAATTGTTGCTTAGTTTTCTACTTTCATTCAATCTGGACTGGCTAGTTTTGGGATATGGCATAATACAATTGTCTTATTAAATAACAAAAATCCAATAAATACTTTGAATCGAATTCGTAAACAAGACTACATAGACAGATGATTTTATCTAAGAGCTCTAGTAATACTCATATTTTGAAAATTTTAAGACATCATCTAGATAAACAATAGAATGGAAAGCAAATTATGACAGAATCCTTGTTCATCACACTGAGCAGGTAGGTTTAGAGTCGACGGCGTTAAGTACCCACCCCATTTCTATTAGCCCAGTCTCTGGTGAGCATATCAGTCAACAGTGGGTTTTGAAGCAGCGTTACAAAATATATATTTACTTGAGCTCTTTAGATAGTGTGTCCTTTCAGCTTAAGAGTCCGTTATGCTAGTAAGTAAATTGTGCCTTATGAAAGTCCCAGTCTTTTCCCTGATCTCTGGAGATGTATAATGAGCCCTGATAACGATCAGCGTTTCAACATTTACTTACTCCTATCTGAGATCGTGACAGTGTAGTTGCGTGGTCTTCACGGTCCACGCCCCCACGTCAGTTCAGTAACTTAGGCGCGTGTTACCGAAAGTGAGTTACGTTGCGTTTTAACGACCACGCCACGAATTCACGAATAAATTGTACATTCTTTAGATTTTGTCTATTATTGTCTCGCTTCGGTGCAGCTGCATAATGGGATGCGTCTTAGGTCGACCTACCTTAAGCGTATCCACCAATGCGGGGCTCTTTTCTGGGTACTTCTCGTAACTAGAAGCCGGCCAAACGCATATCCACTTAACCCCCTGCGGTTCTCCCTTATCGGTCTTAAGAGCGGTTTACACTTCGACAAGTACAGTAGCGCGTTAAATTGCACCAGTAAGTGCTATAAATTTAATATCCTCGCGTTTAGTCCCGCTTATATATAAGTACTAGCGGCCGCCCGCAACTTCGTCCGCGTGGAAAAGTAACTTTTTACCCCCCTTTTAACCCCTTACAACCCCCTTTTCGCACTAAAAAGTAGCAGATGTTCTTTCTCTAGATCATCTGTATACCAAATTTCATTTAAATCCGTTCAGTAGTTTTGGCGTGAAAGAGTAACAGACAGACAGACAGAGTTACTTGTTTACGCATTTATAATATTAGTATAGATTTGTATATGCAACGCGAAAGTTTAAAAACAGAACTAATGATGACCATAAATTACTTTAAGGTCGATACTGAACACGGTTCCTAACTTTTCTATCGTCGCGGTCTATTGGGCTGGCTCTAAACTCTCTTCAGTTACGGATCATGAACTCCAACACTTTAAAAAACAATGTCGACGATGTATAAGCTTTCGAAATGGACGTATCGCTACACTCGAGAGATTTAACACTTGTCACTTAAGAAAAAAATATTAACACTTATTTGATTATCCTACTAACTTAATATTATAAATGCTAAAGTAACTCTGTCTGTCTGTTACTCTTTTACAGAACAGATTTGAATGAAATTTGGTATAGGAGATGGTCTAGACCAGCGGTCGTCACACTTTACTCTTCAAGGGCCACATATCAATATGAACATGCGGCCCGGGCCGCAGTATATGCGTTTCAAGAGCTTTTGCATAGGTACTTATCCATATGATAGTAGTCCACACTATTCATATAAATGCGAAAATGTATGTCTATTACTTCTCTACTCAAAAACCACTAAACTGATTTCTGGTAAGTACGAATATGTACTTGACTAGTAATTAAATAAATCTACTATAACGCGGGCCGCACGAATAACGTCTGCGGGCCGCATGCGGCCCGCGGGCCGCAGTTTGACGACCACGGGTCTAGACCCTGATAAAGAACATATAGGCTACTTTTTATTGCGAAAAGGGGGAACTAGTTACTTAATAACAGTAGTACGTTGGCTAACAAGTCTTAATCCACTGATTTCTGAATATCCAGTTCATTCAACACTCAATCTAGATGTCTAGATTGACCTCAAGTTAAACCTTATTCTCTAGACCAGCTACCACTGGTTAGGACCGGTTTACTCCGGTCCAGTGACTGCCAATCCATTACTCTATTGAATGGATCGATGCTGGAATTGTTTTGGATAACCAGTCTTTGTTTTAGCTAGATTGCAAACACTATGTGTGAGAGATTGATCCTGGCTTGGGTATTAATAAGCGATCTAAAGATTCACGTCAGGAGGAGGTCACGTTGGAAACGCGTAACCATGATTCAATTGGACTGATTTCCCTATCAAAGGGTTGCAGAGTCCTTAAATCCTGAATTCCTGAATCCTGGCACAGCGCACCCCGGTCTCCAAATCGACAACTTTCGACGTATCCGGGAATAAGACTCTTAAGATAAGAGAGACAGAGATATTAAAGCAGAGTTGGGCGTCTTGAAAACGATTTTTTGAGGAACTAACGGATTTAATCCATACTAATATTATAAATGCGAAAGTAACTCTGTCTGTTTGTCGTCTGTCTGTTACTCTTTTACAGAACAGATTTGAATGAAATTTGGTATAGGAGATGGTCTAGACCAGCGGTCGTCACACTTTACTCTTCAAGGGCCACATATCAATATGAACATGCGGCCGGGCCGCAGTATATGCGTTTCAAGAGCTTTTGCATAGGTACTTATCCATATGATAGTAGTCCACACTATTCATATAAATGCGAAAATGTATGTCTATTACTTCTCTACTCAAAAACCACTAAACTGATTTCTGGTAAGTACGAATATGTACTTTGACTAGTAATTAAATAAATCTACTATAACGCGGGCCGCCACGAATAACGTCTGCGGGCCGCATGCGGCCCGCGGGCCGCAGTTTTGACGACACGGGTCTAGACCTGATAAAAGAAAATATAGGCTACTTTTTATTTGCGAAAAGGAAGGGAACTAGTTACTTAATAACAGTAGTACGTTGGCTAACAAGGCTTAATCCCATGGTTTCTGAATATCCAGTTCATTCAACACTCAATCTAGATGTCTAGATTGACCTCAAGTTAAACCCTATTCTCTAGACCAGCTACCACTGGTTAGGACCGGTTTACTCCGGTCCAGTGACTGCCAATCCATTACTCTATTGAATGGATCGATGCTGGAATTGTTTTGGATAACCAGTCTTTGTTTTAGCTAGATTGCAAACACTATGTGTGAGAGATTGATCCTGGCTTGGGTATTAATAAGCGAACTAAAGATTCACGTCAGGAGGAGGTCACGTTGGAAACGCGTAACCATGATTCAATTGGACTGATTTCCCTATCAAAGGGTTGCAGAGTCCTTAAATCCTGAATTCCTGAATCCTGGCACAGCGCACCCCGGTCTCCAAATCGACAACTTTCGACGTATCCGGGAATAAGACTCTTAAGATAAGAGAGACAGAGATATTAAAGCAGAGATGGGCGTCTTGAAAACGATTTTTTGAGGAACTAACGGATTTAATCCATACTAATATTATAAATGCGAAAGTAACTCTGTCTGTTTGTCTGTCTGTCTGTTACTCTTTCACGCCAAAACTACTCAACGGATTTAAATGAAATTTGGTATGTACAGATAATCTAGACCCTGAGAAAGAACATAGGCTACTTTTTATTGCGAAAAGGGGGTTGTAAGGGGTTGAAAGGGGGGTAAAAAGTTACTTTTTCACGCGGACGAAGTCGCGGGCGGCCGCTAGTTTTTTTATAAACCAATGGAGTTACCATACCCTATGACATAAGTGACAGTGGCGCCATCAATCAATTTCATGACTTATTGACACTGAAATCAATGTAGTCCAACCAAGTTGTAGCATTTTTACTTATTCCACTCAAACAATCACCAGACAAAAGTAAATAAGTCCATGGTTTTCAAGGGAACCGAGAGTTCATATCGTTCACATCCCATGTTTATTTATAATACAGAACAATAAATTTATCAAGTCGTGAGACTTACGATGAGTATGGGACTCCGTTTATCAATGGATACCTATTTGATGTAAAAATAGTTTAATGAAAATAGACATCGGGTATATAATAAAGTAACAAAATTATAACGTGTACGTAAGTAGGATACGTATTTTCTATTTTGACGAGATCGTAAATGCAGTGGCTACGCCGGACTAATGGTAGAATTAACACATAGATTTGAAAATTCCTGAGGTGCATGGTCGATCACCTGTACCCCCGTATAGATGGTGTACCTGTCGGTAGGCTGTCGCCTATGCCGGCAACAATGTTAAATTTTTAATACGTAAATAATTACGTTTTCGTAAAATATTCAATAAGTGAGAAAAATTACCTGTCTTGATACTATTAAGAGATAACTTCTATAGACAACCTACAAGGCGTATATACGCATATATGTAATCGACATCCGCTGCCATCTATAGGCAAAGATTGGAAAAAATAGCAAAATTGGAACAATAACAAAACTAAGTCCCAAAACGAAGTGAGGGCGGGCCACTTGATATACCTACTCGTATAAAAACAAAAAAGCAACGATATTTGAAAATGGAACAAAACATTCTACGCGCCATAAAAGTAAACGGATGAGGTTTCATACATCGAAGTTCAGGTTTAGTCCTCGACAGATGGCGTTTCTTTATCCACTTAACTGCCAATGTTGCCATCTCTCAGTGCTTCATCCATGCAAAACCATCCACGGTTCCAATGACTGGACCTTGGTGGAATCAATTGTCTATTCTAACGTAACTGACAATGGTGAAAGCAGCCACGGCTAGCTGGTGCTGATAAAAAACGTCGGCAAACACGACAAGACAGAGGCTAATGAACATTTTGATTAAAGAAGTTTTTCATTGCGTTGGTCAGTGGTGAAAAATAGATAAAAGGGAAATCCTAGTCTACAAATTACGACTACGACTACGTACATATCGAAAGTGAAAATTCGTACCTAATTAATTATGTATTTTAGGGGCTATACGAATGAAACTTGCGCCGCCAACCTATACACTGATTGTGGCGAAAATACGATATTTTTTAAGAACTCAAAACATTACAAACTTAGACAAAAGTAAATAGAATTTTTCAAGATGCATTACAATATAATACACGCGACAAGTAACAATAATGTAAATTATTGCTAAAAGTGGCCGTTTTTAGCAATAATTAACATTATTGTTACTTGTCGCGTGTTAGACTTAAAAATATTGTATTGCATTTTGAAAAATCCAATTTACTTCCTTGGATCTAAGTCTGTAATGTTTTATTTTCTTCAAAAATATCATATTTTCGCCACAATCAGTGTAAATAGGTTGGCGGCGCTAGTTTCATTCGTATAGCCCTTAAGTATTATATTTGTGATCCTGTCTCTGATATCTGTAACACAAGTGCTTGAGCTACTTCGCACGGAGTCAGGTCAATGTATGAGATGTTGTGGGAATTTATTTATTTTATTAATTAATAATTAGGTTGTGTAAAGTGACCTGTGATTTTGTAGTTTCCAAAAATGATGTATGTAGAATATTAACGCTATTTTATAGTCGTGAATCGCAACACTGTTTATAGTTGCAATAAGTAGCATAATAGCTGATGCAGAACTTATCCGTATAGTGAAGCAGGCCCTTAAGATTTGTCTATATAAGTAAACCACCTATAACGTAGACACACACAGCATAGGTACCCAGTACAAGAACCTTTATGATACAGGTTGAAAATAAGGTGTTCCGGTTTCGACACAAAGTAGGCAAGTTTAATTTGCGCTGATAGAAAACTGGTCTAGTCTATCTGACGTTATCTAATCGAGGATTTTACTTTTAAACCAATGTAAATTCGCCTAGTTTTTAAAACACAAAATACGAAATCTCAGGTGTACCTATACAGTTAATTGACAGGACAGGATAGGATAGGCAGACCCAATTTGGCGCGTACATGAATGAATTAAAGACTTACCTATGCCTATTTTTTTTGTTGCTGCTATTGAGTTGTGTCTTTTCGAAGGAAACAATTAACTCTGCCAATGTCGAGTAATTAAAGAGCGTTTATTTTATGGCTATTGACAGGTTTTGTCGAGATTTAATCCTTTTGGTGTTTGTTTTAATTGAGCGTTGCACCACCTACACAATAATATAAAATATACACATAGGTAGACGTCATAATATTCAAGGAAGATTCTCAAAAGACTACGTCAACTGTGTTATTTGTGCGTTACCTACTGACAACCGTTGGAGCTATAAGTCCTTGAGTGGAGACCGCGACTCGGTAAACGTGGTGTTGGACGCCCTGCTACAAGATGGGATGACGACATTCGAAGGCTGGCTGCAGTGAGCTGGATGAGAGTGGCCGAAAATCGGGAGCGGTGGCGTGCATTGGGGGAGACCTATGTCCAGCTGTGGACGAGCGTGGGTTGCTGATGACCTGTGTTATACCAGTGGAATATGCGTGTGGCGAGTGGCTCTACTTCCAGCCTGTGCCACATACGAATGGTGGCACTAGAATTAATAGAAGTTGTCCGCCAAGACTAAGTTTTTATGTGATAGGTGGCAGACGAGCAGACGATCACCTGATGGTAGACGATTGCCGCCGCCCATTGGCACCGACCCGCAACACCAATTCACAGCACCGAAACTAATGGTAGAAATACGCACATAGATTTAAACAATAGAGGTGCATGCTCGGATTCGAACCGCGACGCCATGTTATCCACTGAGCTAAATAAAAATAAACTTGATAGCTACACAAAATAGCTACTTATGTATCTGCAAGTAGGTAGGGGAGTAATTAGCCAATTTTGTTAACATTGCCTTGTTACACAAACCTCTTCAAAAGATAACCGTATTCTCGCTTGAATAACCTTACTCTATTTTTACGTAGGTTTTACGTAAAATCAGAGATAGTAGCTTGTTTATAAAAGGTACAATAGGTAGGTATATGTACGTATAGATAGACAAAACACATTCTTTTAAATATGACGGGTGGCAGACGGATCACCTGATGGTAAGAGATTGCCATCGCCATGGACATCCGCTTCCCTTGGATTGGGCCTCCGTTACACTCACTCCTCGGCGAAACACAGCGCAGGCGCTGCTTCAGGCGGCTTATTGGATCTGTCTACCACAGATGCCAAATTGGGGGGATTCCCCCTAAATATGGGCGGTTTTTAAAGCCATGAAATGATGATGATGGAGAGATACTAAATGTTTAAAATCATATAGGATTAGTGGACAGCAATAAGCCCTTCAGGCCGCGGTTTTATGTGATGCCGTGGTATCAGAGCCAAAGGTATAACTGGATCCCCCACGGGGGGTATTATGGTAGGTAGGTGTGTGGGTACAACATGAAGGTAACACTCAACTTTAAGAGCTAAGTACTCAGTATCTCTGTCATTATGTTGACTTAGAAAGGGATAGGCTAATGTTTGAGCAGCTCCTAAACTTGAAAAAAGACTTGATTATTCAGGGGGACTTGATTATTCTGAAAAGAATAAAACAACGCGTAACTATGAAAGGGACGGTGATAAAGTTCCGATCGTGAATTCGTTTTCGGTTTATGACCTCAATATATTTTTTTCTAGGTATATTATCTTTTTCCTAGTAGTCTATAGTTACAATTTTTCTTTTTGCCTTTTGAAATACGAAACCAAGGACTATGACTGTAAGCATTTAACTTGAATAATTTGGTAATTAGAAGTCTCGCAAGCGAAAGATTAGAAAATTACATCAACTCCTACCTACCTATTTCAGTTCTTAGTGGTACCTACTTCTGTAGTTACCTAACTTTTACCTGTTTCTAATAAAATAAACGTGGCATTGAAAAAGTATGCATAAATAAGTAGGTTTACAAAATTTTTAAAACGACCTACCTACCTACGTATTTTAATCAAAACCGCCCTGCCTCTTTAACTTTAACTATCGCAATTCGCAAGTCATAAAGATGTAAAATGAGTATTCTAGACCGACGGGTATCATAATAATAATATCCAAGACTAGCTTGGGAAAGTTCTATGCATGACAAAGGGGGAATACACGCTTGGATTTACATAGCAAATTATTCACATGGCTGAACCGGCAACAGCGGTATTAGATTTCTTTGCCACTAAAAAGTGACTAACGTAGGTACCTAATTTAGAAAAAATAAAACACTATCTAGGTCTAGGCTATGTTACGATATTTTGTATTTGGAACACTTCGTTACACCAGCGAAAGTGAAAACATTAAGTCGCTATTCCGGGAAAAAAGTAACTCGCGTTGTTAAAATAAGGTTTAACATCAATTTTATCTACTTTACAGCAGCGCAGTTATAATCTAGTGCCGTCACTATCATAATGCACGATAATGTTACGCGATTAACACATAAAAACATAATTCAAGGGAACATTTTTAATCACATCGGAATCCAAGCGGCTGGTTGGTAAACTAATAATCTTGGTAAGGATTTTTAACGAAGGAATAATGGTGTTCACAAACCTGCTATCCTCAGAACTGCACGGTCGGCCGGGTCCAGTTGAAGAATGGACAAAGGTTTGTCCTTCGCCCATTCTTTCAAGCTGAAATCGTTCTCAAATTCCATGTTTCTGTCATCCAAAACGCGAAGTCTCGCGCGAACTCTCGCACATAGTTGAATCAATCTCACAGCACACCACTAATTTCAAATACTGCACATGATAAAAACATTTTTTCGACAACGTTACACGTTAAATAAAAAGTAAACAAAACGTTACGCTCATTGTAAAAATCGATAACTTGCACAAGAAAAGACGGCAGCGAGTGCGTAACCGGAGAGCCAAAAAACACTGATACTGCACACTTCACACCAAATAGTAACTAAGCAGTTGGCAAAATAAACACAAAATCAATAAAAAAAGAACCTCGAATCAAGAGGACGGAGTGACAACAAAGTGTTTTAGGTTATTTTAATTGGAGAGCGTCATACACCGTGCCGGCGGGTAGACATGATGCGACTGTCTAGTTCGCAATGAAGCCGCAACATGCCGCTTGAGTCGCTCAGCTGTTTCAGCGCATGCTCGCGTCGGCATTACCCGACCAATTTAAAAAGTCACACTTTCTCCGCAATGGATGAAAATTCGGAGGTCCTTTATTTTTATGAAGGTTGTATTGTTTATTGAACATGTAGTGCCATCTATTGATAAAATATTAAAAAGACAAATAATGACGACAGGTGGCATTCATTTGTTTGTTTGAAGCTGTTATCAAAACGTTTGATAAAAGGCACATGAATAATGCAGTCGACGTAATCATTACAGTCGAATGGAAAGAACGATAACTTACTGTAATGTAAGAAAACAGCAATATTTATTTCTGTGGTTTCGAAGGAATGTTTTATGTAGGCGCTCGCCTAAAATTTTTGATTAATAAGTCGTTCTATGTTTTAGATTTTTCTAGATGAATAAACAGTAAACTTAACGAAAGAATCTAGGGATAGAATGACACAGAATAGGGATTCTACAAAAAAAAATATTATTATGTTCTATTAAATAATTAGGTAAGAAGACATCTTTTTCAAGGTACGGTCAGTGTAGTCAGCGATATGGCTAAAGCTGTTATAGGTAGTAGGTTGGCTGGGTGGTAGGTAATTACCAGATTTAAATCGTATTACATCCATGTTCATATTTACATACCTAGTATCTATCTACCTAGCTTTTTGCTTAGCTACTTAATACCTACTAGGTCTATTCTCCTTTTTGGTTGACTCAGGAGAAATGCGTTAGTTAGTACGATGTCGGATCGGACTACCCTCAATCGGCGGGGATTTGTCGACCAAAACTCCTGGGCGCCCTCTTATCCTCTGGGGAGAGATAATATTGTGATTACGGGCACAAAGCTTTCATGATCCACGGACCACGACCCTGCTCAGGACGGAACCCACCCACACAGCGAGCAAGACGCTGCTCTTCGCCAGGGGCTCCTCCCGATAGGGTGAGCAGGCAGTCCCTGGCACTAGGAACTGGCAATGGAGGAAGCCGGTGCAATGCCGCCGTTGTATCGTGCGCTGGCCAGCCTTATCCACGAAGAGAAAAAAGACGCGCATATTGACGGCGTCAACTTCCTCTCATCGCCTTCCGGAGCGTGTTAGCGGAAGAATCTCCTTCGCTGTCCTACGCATAACCCCTACCTATTGTATTTACTAGTGGCGTAGCGTGAGGTGGTGGTGGTCAGCCACCTTAAAAGTGCAGCTGCCCAGCATAACAAAATATTTTCATTTTCTACCAACGATGGTAGTAATATTTTGTCAGCATGGCACCCCTGGTTACCATGGTAACCGAAATGTCAAACCGTGGCAATGTTTACGTTTTCCCCAGTAGATATAATTTTTATAATTTATCGTAAATATTAACGTAATTTGATTGTATCTAGCGACCTAATTACATAAATAGGCGTTACACACAGTAAAATGTATTCTTGAATTTGTAATTGTAATTACGACCCTTGTGTGACTGTGCAAAGTTTTGTCAATATCATCATGGTTTTTGGTGTTAAGTTGTTTTATTGTACCTGTTAAATATTGACCTAGTTCTTCCGCATATTGTGACCTGAAACACGCGATCAGTTGTGTGTTGTAGAACAAAGAATTCGTGAGGCATTCGCGCGTGTTATAGGTACTCTTTTAGGGTTAAAAATGTTTGACGATGTGTGGACTCATTTAGCAAGGTGACTATGGAAAATGGAGATTATAACCAATGCTATTCAAAGGTATGACATGTTGAAACTGTCTTCGTGTGGAGTTAAGGCTATTTATTATCATATTTTTTTGAAAATGCATTTAATAGGACAACAAACAAGGAACATAATTTAAATATTAAGTCTTAATTATTAAGAGTGTATTATTTGAATGATTCATAAACATCCTTCACATCCTTGTTCTTGATTTAATGACAAAAAAATACATAAAATTAGAAAAAAAAATCTTACTCTTTTATCTTCTACAACCAATAATAATTGAGAATCAATTTAAAGTTTCTTGAGTTCATCAGTTGGTTAGAAATAATTTCTTGTGAGTAAAATATTTTTGTATTTTTTAAAATTTATTTTATTTATTATGATTATCATTATAATTTTACAGAAAGCTGACTATGGCCGAGTGACAAAGAAAGGTCCGTCGAATTTCAGTCCCGAGAAATTGACGTTCACAGGCAATTTCACAAGAAGCCATAAGTTGTTCGACATCAACGCTCAGGAGAGACGTGCCAGCATGCGCAAGGATATTGTTGAAGCAGTGATGAAGAGGACCGAGTCCATGGTGATGGAGCAAGGGGACGAGCCACCGGAGTTCACAGATGACAATCCTATGTACGAAGATCCGAGGGATGTTATTGGTGAGAAATACATCATCATCATTATTATTTTGTTTGTCAGTCTTTCCAGAACCACGGGCAAGTATGTCCCGTACTTTTGAAAGACGTGCGTGGGGCCGAAGCCAACATGTAGAGGCCCCTTGACAATTTTGCTATAATGTAATTATTATTATTATAGACACCCTCAAAACCAGTGATGTCACAAGTGCGCTACCAACCTTTAATCCCCAGTCCTCCGATTGGGCCTCCGGTACCCTCACTTACTTGGAAAACAGCGCAGGTGCTGCTTCACGCTAAAATACGAAAAGAAATACTACATTTATTTAAGTATGTAATATACAATCAAAAAGTTACTTTGTAATGAAATTCGAAAATAAAATCCCTACTACATTTTGTTTTGACCTCGGCCATCGGCATATTCGAAATAACTACTATAAATACTAAATGACAGCGTTGTTGGATCACTTTTTCAAACGCTTTCACTATAAAGATTATACCAATGTTTCCAGGTCAAAAACCGGCGAAGCCTCCACGGAAGCGCAATCTGCAAGGTATCGCCGTTACCTCGCCTCGATTGAGCAAGGAGGGCCGCTCCCTCCTCCGGGAGCAGAAGAAGAAGCTCACGAAGAAGTATGAGAGCCTCATCACTACTCTCATGGATCGGTGTGAGGAGAATGTTGTTGTGGTAAGTCTGTTATTCAGATAGTATCATCATCATATCAGCCCACATCCACCCACTGGTTATTTATATGATACAACCAGTATAACCAGCTTAACGTGGGAGAACCATGCTTTGGCATGAATGGGCTGGCTCGACCGGAGTGATACCACGGCCTCACAGAAGACCAGTGTGAAACAGTGCCTGCGCTGTGTTTTCGTTGAGTGACTGAGGGCGGGGTTAAAGGTTGGCAACGCACTTCAGACCTTTGAACCGGTGGCGTCTTGCCGGCAACCTCCCCACACTAGTTTCCCGAAAAACGCTAGTGTAACGGAGGTTGCCGCAAGACTGGACTAATTAGTATACAACCTCATTTAAATATAAACCTTATTGTGACGGTATAAGAGTGGAGGTGTTTACTTCTTATAGCAGGCGACTGTACCTAGGACAAGTGTACACTAGCAAGGATGCAATAGTGGGGTCACTCTTACGAGTGTTCGTAGTAGCATTTTATCAAATACATTATCCCATCCACAGATATCAGAGAAAGACACCTTCATATGCAAACTGAAGGAGAAACTCAAAGCAGTCTTGGAATACAACAAGCTCTTCGCTGAAGAGAACGACCAGCTAAAGAACCAGTACAACACGCTGGTCAAGTACGTGGAGGAGTGCAAGCAGGCTGTCAAGGGGGAGAGGGAGAGGAGCAAAGACCTGGAGGCTAAGTGTAAGGAGCTGGAAGAGAGGGTTAAGCAGTATGAGCTGCCGGACAAAGGTATGAGTGAACTATATATATATATTTTCACTACATCACATACATTGGTCTGACTCTGAGATAGGAAGCTCAAGCACCTGTGTTACAGATATCAGAACCAGCAGTGGTGTTACAAATATATACATAGAATACCTTTCTTTTGTAAATACATATATATAGAAAACATAGGTATGTGTGAATGATCTCAATACGTAATCTACAATGGACAATCGCTAAAGTATCAGATATGCAGGGTGTTTCTGTGATTATTTACATCCCTATAACCACAGCTTTTTCTAACCATTCTGAACAACACTTCGAAGATATTTTTGTCTCCCCAAACCTCATACAAAATTAAGAAGTCAACGTAAATGCGCCCGACAATCACACCAATCAACCTGGTCTTAAATTAAGGCAACCCCTGTACTATGAGTACCAGGTGACGATAATTAACTAGGGCGTCATCCAGAACACCCAGACAGATAACTTAGAAAATATAATTTCCTAAATTCACGTGACCGCGAACACATTAGCCACTGCGCCATCGAGACCGTCAAAAAAGGGCGGCAAAATAGTCTTCTATCCCGAGCGGTACCCACTGATACTCATGCCACTTTTTAACGTGTGTTCGCCTATCACATAGGAAGACTTATAGCAGGGGCGTAGCTACCGCCGTATCTACCGTGTCAATTATACGGGGCCCTCGGGCCGCGGGCGCCCGGGCGCCCCCAAAGTGTGTAAGAAAAAATAAATAAAAACTTTCAAATTTTTTTAGTTGTACAAAAATTACAAAATTCTATAAAGCAATTACTTTTTTTTCCGCCTGAAGCGTGCATTCAAAAGTTGGCAACACTACATCGTTACGACGGGCTGCGGGACTTCCCCGCTTTACTTACGTCATCTTCAACACATCCAGGAATCCTTCATCCTTTTTTTCTTTTGTGAAAAACCGGCTTCCAAACATTTTTTTTTACACGGGGCCCCGACAAGGCACGCTACGCCACTGACTCATAGCAATAATTCCTCAGAGTACCCCGAGCAGTGCACGGCCATCCCCCTGGTGGAGGTGTGCATGAGCTGCAGCAGCCGGCAGATCCTCCTCAACCAGGCGCGCGAGCTGAACGCCCGCCTGCAGAAGGATATGCAAGCCATGAAGGATGTGCTCTACAGGTAACAATTGACGTCCCGTTTAGCGCATGTCAGCGCCATGAGATCTTCACTGCGGCCAGGTCTCCGCACCGACACCATTTGAAACCATATTTGGGTTTCATTTAGTTTCCTTCCGTTTCGTGTCATATCCACGCGCCGAGGGGCCACAATGTTGAGAGCATTCTCAAATATTCAGTATTCGATATGAAGTAAACTGCTAATGTATTTTGAAGTGTAAATCGGTCTTACCGAGTCGCGGTCTCCACTCAAGGACTTTATGGCTCCAGCGGTTGTCAGTTCTGCGGCTAATGTGACCAGCCCACTGTTCTCTGTTGGATTACTACATTTCTGATGCGGTCCTTCAGAGATACTCCGAGCATAGCCCTACTAGTGGACTAAGTTAAAAGTGGAAGAAGTTAAAAAAGGAAAATGCAAAGGCCTCCATCATAGAAATCAAGTCATCGCTACTATGGTAGGATTAGGTTTAATCACCACGCTTACCTAATGTGGACTGGTGATCACAAACTCGAGCTATTTTCAGAAAATTCGATCCATACTTTTGCTCGACCCGGAACCACTAGATCATGGCCCGGGTGTTTTTAGATTTTATACGCAACGAGTAATGAACACCTAGTTCCAAGCAACTGACATTCGTCAACGTGGAAGTAATGTACTAACTTAGTACATTACTTCCACGTTGATGGCATGCAATAATGCAATAGTGTTAATGTTGCAATAGATTGAGAATACATTACTTAGTAGTACTAAGTAATGTTTCTCAATCTATTGCATTTAAATTTACAGGTGAACGTCCAGCTATCAAGATACCAAGAGAAGTTGCGCAGCAACATACACAACATGGCCGGTGATGGCAAGGAGCTCGCGCACAGGCCGGGGGAAGGCCTGGACTCACTCATCACGGCTAGCTTAGGGTATAAGGGTGGAGGTACAGTTCTTTATGGTTTAGTTTTATAGTGGCACTGTTTTATACCTTTCACAAAATATGGCGTTGCTTACAAGGCTATGACGTAGCTGTGACTGCGCGCGACATTGTCGGTCCAGTGGTATTACTATCCAATCTGCAAATGTCAAAATTTCAGAAGAGCAAAAAGAAGACAATAGTAGCTTGTGATTTACAAGTTTTACAACTATCTTTACGTAAATTTATTATAGTATAGTAAAAGTTTAATAGCTATAAAACTCTTTTGCTCTTCTGAAATTTCGACTTTTGCAGATTGGATATGACCGACGAGACATCATTTCAGCAGAAACGCTTTCGATAACCTGAAATGAATTTTATTTTTATTTAAGAATATACGCGTAGGATAAAGTATTGATATAACTGCATGAGACATATTACTTAAGAATGCGTTTCCACAAAAGCCAGTCTCCGCTCAACTCCTGCAACGCTTCTGTCGAAACGCACCCTAAGTGTTTCTATTTTTATATTTGCAGAGACTCCAAACACAGAAGACGCTCACACAAAAAGTACGGGCGAGGAACAATCCCACCCTGCGAGAACGGTGGATCTCTCTGGATTGCTCAGTGCGCAAGCTTTAGGTAGGATAATTAAATGTTTTTCATACATTGACCTGACTTCTTACTAAGTTTGTGTAGACCGCGGCATCTAACTATATCGATGACCGATAGTTTGTGCACTTGTATAAAAATAAGACTTTCTACTAAAATTGGTTTCTGTGCCCTCGAGGTCATCGCTATTCTTTCATGCCGCAGACTATAGCTTAAGACAACAGAACAGACAACAGAATAATTTCATAGCTTTATTGAGACATGAAATGTTCTACGAATCAGTCTGAACTACTTTTTCTACGACTTTTGGAAATCTTTGTTTAATCAAGAAAAAAAAAATCTTTAATATTTATTTATTATTGCCTGATATTTATTATGGCCTGATATTTATTATTGCCTGATATTTATTATGGCCTGATATTTATTGTTGACTGATATTTATTTTGATTGATATTTTATTTTACAGCCCCCTTATTCGACGCGTACCAAGAAAACCTGCAAGAAAAGGACAGCCTCATTCTAGACTACGAGAAACAGTTTGAAATCATCAACAAAAAGTCCAAGCAAATCGTAGAAGAGAACAAAATATTAGCGGAGAAGGTGGTAGTCCTCGAACGAGGAGCTGGTGCAAGCGAGACAGAGTCATAAGAAGTTGGCGGTGCAGAGGGAGACGGCGGATATTGAGAAGGCCACGTTAGTTGAGAGGGCTGTGAAGGCGGAGAATAAGCTGAAAGAGGTTTATGAAATGTATGAAGATAAAAGTAAGTTATATAAAAAAAGTAAAGTTTCGCCTATACAGGGTGTATCTGTGAACATTTATATAGTTACCTTTAACTTTAAACCAGCCTATGTACCATTAAAGACTGCCAAATTTTGAACTTTATGCAGTTATGATAAGATTGAAAACCAATATAAAATAGATGTCTAATTGCCTGGTTAAGGGTAAACCCCGTGTTTTATCAACCATTATGAACATTGTTTTATTTTACGACTTTTGGAAATTCGCATTTTTTTTTATTCTAATACAATGCGAATTACGTGACTTGGTCATTTTTTATAATGGGGTCAACGAATTTCGAAAAGTTGTTGTTCAAACGTTATTCAAACTGGTTGTTTGAATACGTGGTTATAAGGTTGTAAACAGGTACATCCTTTATACTATATCCTACTACAGCGCTAAGGTTTAATTAAAATTCGAGTTTGATAAGGACTTGGCTGTTATTAGGGTTCCATAGCTAAATGGCAAAAAACGGAACCCTTATCGATTCGTCAAGTCTGTTTGTCCGTCCGTCCGTATGTCACAGCCATTTTTTTTGTTGGTTTATATTGGCCCTTTTCTGGGCAAAGGTTTAAAACAAAAAAATATCAAAAATATCTCCATCCATTCCAGTGTCAGCCATGATGCGTGATTACGAGACAGTCCATCGCGAGTATTTCACAGTGAAGAGCGCGCTGGAGGCAGCCGAAGCGAAGCTGTCCACCTTCGACGCCGTGCGCGCGCGCACCGTGCCCGCAGACCTGCACGAGAGGAGGCTGGA
Organism: Cnaphalocrocis medinalis; assembly: GCA_014851415.1. Classification (NCBI taxonomy): domain Eukaryota; kingdom Metazoa; phylum Arthropoda; class Insecta; order Lepidoptera; family Crambidae; genus Cnaphalocrocis; species Cnaphalocrocis medinalis. The sequence goes on from CM026297.1 coordinate 12,169,812, forward strand.
CCACTGTAAGAGGTAACTCCATCAATACTGTTGCGTACAAGTGTGTGCGCAGACACTAGTGCACTACATGCGCGCGCGCACCGTGCCCGCAGACCTGCACGAGAGGAGGCTGGACCACTGTAAGAGGTAACTCCATCAATACTGTTGCGTACAAGTGTGTGCGCAGACACGAGTGCACTATATGCGCGCGCGCACCGTGCCCGCAGACCTGCACGAGAGAAGGCTGGACCACTGTAAGAGGTAACTCCATCAATACTGTTGTGTACGAGTGTGTGCGCAGACTCGAGTGCACTATATGCGCGCGCGCACCGTGCCCGCAGACTTGCACGAGAGGAGGCTGGACCACTGTAAGAGGTAACTCCATCAATACTATTGTGTACAGGTGTGTGTGCACACACGAGTGCACTCTCTACACTACGCTTTCCGAGTCGCGGTCTAGGAACTTTTATACCCCAACGGTTGTCATTTCTTTGACATATATGGGCAGCCATTTGCTACTTCAGCATGCTGATTCAATACACAATGTCAGTCACTTTAGTCTTTTGTCGGATATTTATGTGAGATGTCAAAATGTCACTAAACAACCAATGACATTAAACTTTGATCTAGCGAATGTTTCACCCCCATTGCTGAATAATATTCAAACTATACTCTGATTCATAATCATGTAAAGTAAACAGACAGATGTCAATGTGGCATCCCCATACATTGTCACTCAATTTGACACATGCAAAATGTCAAAATGCATAGAAACTTGTCATTTTCATCTGTCAGTTTACTTTACATGATTATGAATCAGAGTATATATGATACCTCTAAGATTTAGTGATAGTTATTTAAGTATAACTGTATCTATTACTGTAACGTTTCTTAAAAAGGAGCGACATAGTCAAATATTGACCAATCTCCCTTCATCGAATACAGGGAAAATAGTTCCCACCAGATTTAACCTTATCCATCACGACATAAGAGCGAAATCCATTGAAATTATTCAATGACTCATATCTGATTAAGGGTTAAATAAGGGTTTAATAATCCCCCCATTGGTTTCAGACTGCTAGAAGAACTGAAACACCAATACTCCATGGAAAGCGAGCGCAAGACCGAACAGCTGACAAAACTGCAAGATCAGTTGCGCAGCGTCGACGAGAAGTACAAGAAGATCTGCCAGGAACACGACGCCGCCAAAGAGGAGCTGAAGGCGGCGCTTAAGAATGTCAAGTAAGATTTTTTATTATTATTTTTTAACTAGCTCGTCCCTAAAATGGGGGGTTGGATAATGGCAAAAGTAGCCTATGTTACTCTCCATCCCTTCACCTATCTCCACTTAAACAACTACGTCAATTCGTACTGCGCTACAGCAGCCGTGGTTACAAGCGGACTGCTGCTGTAACGCAGCCGAAACGTCAAGCAGTTAGTACATACTACCCGTGCGGATAAACGCTGGGATTAGAAATGGCGGCGCAACTATTCACCTCTCGCTCGCACACTATTTGCGTCTATACTCGCACACGTGGGTACAGACTGACAAAAAAAAAGCTGCGTTTTAATAAAAATTTGAGAGCTAGTTTTTCCGTGGTTTTGAAACCTTTCGTTAGTCCTTGTCATATTTTGTTAGAAAGGTACGTTATTCCTCATTACTATAGGCTATGTATGTACCACGGGCGAAGCCGGGGCGGACCGCTAATAAATGTATATTTTTGTGAGTACAAATTCGTTTATAATGCGATAATTATAAATTATTATTTGTTTATAAACCAATTTCTTTTTAGGAAAAAGAATTTATCGCAATCTGAATTATTTTCATAGATTTTTACATAAATACAGTAAAAAATACTACTTTCAAAATATTAAAACCTATAAAACATACTTGTATATTAATTTATTTATTTATTATTTATTTATTTATTTATTTATAGGACAGCCAACAAATCTTACACCTAAATAAAACATAGTGTATAACTCGAGATTAAAACTAAGTGCAGATTCAGTTACAGGCTGCCACGGCTTGCAATTGTGAGGTAAATTATATACTTATTAATTTATTTATTTTACTATTTATGGAGGACAGAAACATGTTATGTCTGCTCAACTACCATTTACCTGAGTAAATGGCAGTTGAGCAGACATATAAAAAGTTAATTTTTACTATTAGAAAGAGAGTCTGACATATTTTTTTAAATGTATACAAACTATTAGAGAAGACATCAATATCGTGCTTTTTCTGGTATTCATTGTATTGTCGTTGCAGCCTGTTTATTAACGAGTGGTGGCCTAGATTGCTTTTGGATCCTTTGGTGTTAAATGGCATATATTTCCCTAGTCTTGGTAATTTAAAAGGTGTATTTATCTGTAGTTGTTCCAAAAGACCAGGACAATCCAGCCCACCCCTCAGTATCTTAAAGAGAAACATTTGATCCAACATAAATCTTCTGTTCACTAAACTCAACATCTTAAACCTTGAAAGTCTATCAGAGTACGAAGGCAACTGATTGGCTAACCCTGATTGGAAAGAGATGTGCCATAAGAATCTCTTCTGGACAGATTCCAGTCGTTTAATGTGAACTTCATAATGGGGTGACCAAACCGGGCTACAGTACTCAATTGTCGATCGCACATACGCATTGTACAGTAAAATCTTGGTGGTAGGCTTTAACTCCTTGCAGTTGCGAATCACAAAGCCTAGCATTTTGAAGGCTCTACTCGCAATATCGTCAATATGTTTGTGAAATCGAAGCTTTTTATCTAATGTCACGCCCAAGTCTCGAGTAACCTCTACCTCTTTGAGAGCTTTTCCTTCGATGTGGTAAGTGTAGTTTGATTGTGTTTTATTTCTAGTAAATCTTATAAGGTGACACTTATCAGCATTAAGGTCCATAAAATTATTTTTAACCCAGATTGCTAGATTATCCACGTCCGTCTGAAGTAGAGTCTCATCGCCAGGCGTCTTAATTTCCTTGCAGATTTTCAAGTCATCTGCAAATAGATAGGCCTTAGAATGTTTCAGGACTGATACTATGTCGTTTATGAAGATAATAAACAAGGTGGGACCGATGTGGGACCCCTGCGGAACCCCTGAAAGGACCGGGAACGGATCAGACGTAAAACCCTCAACCACAACGTTTGCCGTTCTACCCATCAGATATGAGGAAAACCAGTCAACTTAAGCTGCCAAATCCGTACTCAGCTAGCTTGGACAAAAGAATACGATGATCCACCCTATCAAAAGCCTTGCTGAAATCAGTGTAAATAGCGTCGACTTGGTGACGTTTGTCAACAGATTGGCTGAGATCAGACACGAATTCAGCAATGCCCGACGCAGTAGATCGACCCCTCATAAATCCGTACTGACGATCTGTTATAGATTGCCTAATGTGCCAGGATATCAAAGGACAAAGGAGAGACTCGAAAACTTTGGCAACTATTGACAGAAGCGAGATCGGTCTGTAATTTTTAACGAGTTTTTTATCGCCAGATTTAAAAATGGGTAATATGAGCGCCTTTTTCCAGAGTATGGGGAAATGCCCAGAGTGCAACGACTCGTTGAATATTAATGACAGCGGATATGACAAACACCTAGAACAGCGAACCAAAAACACTGACGGTATCCCGTCCGCTCCAGCGCCTTTTGACGAATCGAGCTTAGCAAGAGCCAGTTCGATTTGTCGCGGAGAGAATGATATTCTTCCAATGCAACTACTGCCAGCCGGGGTAGGCGGGACGGTAACCCGACTGGGTGCAGAAGATGGCACACTGTAGGCTGCCATAAAGTTTCCGCGAATAAGTTAGCAATTTTCTCGCCAGAATCAGCCGTGTTGCCATCAAATTGCATTACAGAAGGATAATTGCTACTATTGCATTTTTTATGTTTCATGAAGGACCAAAAAACCTTAGGATCCCTAGCCAGCGAGTGCTCAATACCAGATATTATTTTTTATAAGAAGATGAAGCTAAGGCATCACACCTTTTTTTCAAGGATTGCAAGTACAAAAAATCTAGGGGATTGTTGTATTTCTTAAATTTAATGCGAAACTTATTTTTCTCGCGAAGAAGCTGTATCAAGCGTTTTGAGTACCAAATGGGATATTTCATATTTCTAGCTTACGTAATGGAACAAAATCTGATATCACTTGCCTCAATTGCTATAAAACCTTTCAACTTTGTCATCCAAACTTGTGCAGTCACTAAAACAGATGATCCCATGATACCTCCATAAGACTCGAGACAATACTCTCGTAGTCTGCTTTGTGAAAGTTATACCTAGCCTCACCGCTCTTACCCTTGAGTGTCTCGTCAGTACGCACAGGAACAGAGAACTCCAAAGAGGGATGATACGGGTCTTCAATGCTTAGGCTAAATGGGCTTTAGAAGTGTTTTCCAATTCAAAATTCGACAAGACCAAATCTAGAATCTTATTTTTAAAGTTGCGCACGTCATTGTATTGTTTCAAATCATTTAGATGAATAAAGTCAGTTAGTGTGCATTCGAGAACGCTACCCGCTACATGAGCTATCGGGTAAGCAGTTGACCCACGCTAGAGAACTCATATTAAAATCTCCCACTATTAACGTTCTCGTATGGGATTCCATAGAGCGGCTAACATTGTTGGTAAACTCAAGTAACATGTGTTTTTGTACTGGAGGAGGTAAATATATCGAGCATATGCGAAGTATCTCTGTTGCGGATTTAGTTTTAAATATCAGTTCCACCCAGATATCTTCACATTGGCTTTCCTGAGACGATAGCCTGTGCGAGGTGATATGTTTCGCAACTGCAATAAGAACACCGCCACCATTTTTCCCACTATGAAATCCGCCGAATTAATTAAATAACAAAACATTTTCAATGCTAACGATATTTTCTACGATTTTTCAGTTTACTTATATTTAATTATAATTTTACGTACTTAGTATGCTGACGCTACCGACTCGTCGGTCCGCCATTTCTAATCCCAGCGTTTATCCGCACGGGTAGTAATTATGTGCTTAAATATAAATGACGCGTTAATTCCCGTCCATAATACCTAATAGTAGTTAAACCTAATGCAACGCGAAAATTTAAAGAACTATTTGTTCTTAGACTTTTGAAAAGTTATTTTTTTTTCGACTGCGCATACAAAATGAACAAGTCAAGACGCATGAAAATGATTCATGCGAATTATCTAAAGTCATAAAAACAAAGTATTCAGAATGTTTGGTAGAAGACATGGTTAAACGGATGTAAATGTTCACAGATACACCCTGTAGGAGAAACCAAAAATCATCCGAATCAATTTAATGCATTACTTGTGAGATAAATCGTGTGATTGCCAAGTCAATAAATGAATAACCGACTTGGAAAAACATGGATCTCACCACTTTTTAGGGTAGTTGCGAGACTTGGTTTTTTTGACAAGTATTGTTTTTGATGGGATTGTTTTTTCTATAAATATATTTTCTTTTGTTTTCTATACGAGTTTCTTTTTTTCCGAGGACTCTCTCTGGCATTACGTTCGCCTATTGTACGAAGTTTTGTGCAATAAAGTTTTTAAATAAAATAAAATTTTCAGACTGTACCGCAAAGCAGCGGTAGTGTTCCGGCAGCGCGTGAAGGCGGCCGCGGCGCGCGCCACCCGCGTGCGGAGGAGCGCGCGCGCGCGCGGGTGCAACGAACCCTTAAGGCATGCGCTGGATACGCTGGAGCGGATCAAGAGAGAAATCAAGGTGGGAAATCTCCATCATTCTGCTTTTTTTACCACCTTTTGTAACATATAGAGTGCAATAAAGAATATGAATATGAATATCTTTTTAGGGTTCCGTAGCCAAATGGCAAAAATATATTGAAACTAGGTAGGTATTCTGTAAATCGCCTAAAAGTGTTAAAAAAATAAAGTCTAAAAGTGTTCTTTCGACAATCTCTAAAAAACCTTAGTTGTTGAAAGTTACTTCGATTAAAATTGGTTACAAATCGATAATCAATGCCGCTGAATATCGATTTCTAAGAGTACTTCCCTAGTACTGAACTTTTGACATCTTTCGAAAGGGACTATAACAACCTCTTCTGGCATCGCAATTTTTTACTTACACATCTAAATAAGAAATCCATTAACATATTTCACGGAATAATTGTTTAGTTAAAAAAAATCTCATTAATATCCTTCTTCTAGGTAGTAAAATCCCGTGCCTACACCTCGCTAGAAGAGCTAGAACGTCGGATCGTAGAGCAAGAAACGTCGGGCCGGGTTGGCACAAGCAGAGCAACGCGAGAGCTGGGACGAGCAGAGTTAGCCCTTCAGCATAAGGAAGGCATCATCCGCAGCCTGATAGACAAGGTCGCCGACGTGGAGGAAGTCCGGTGAGTGGGGGGGAAATCTGAAGGGGGGGGGGGGGTGGAGGCAGGAGTCTTTTATAGACAAGGGCGTAGGTGTTGCCTAAGTCAGGTGAGTCAAAAAGCTAGGCATAGACGAAAACTGGAGCGTCGCATGATCAAGACATTTAATCAACAAGACGCTTAGGCATAGACAAAAGCTAGAGCGTTGGATCGTCAAAACACTTAGGTATAGACAAGAGCTAGAGTGTCGGATCATTAAACGATCAAAGTATCATCAATAGACACTTAGGAACAGATAAAAGCATCGTCAATAGACATATAAGAACAAACAAGACCATCGGTCACGGGACTTGGTTATTAAATTGTTTGGAGCAAAGATTTTACACTATAACAAGATGGTGTACTATGAAAATGAATGCAATGTTAATTTCGATTCTATGCAATGAGAATAAAGATTACTTTGAAATGCCAAATCGCTTTACAGAAAATCGAGCCGAGCGAGATGGCGATCGACAGGAATATGTCCTTGTCTAAAGGGTTGCCATCATAAAAAAAAAACCTTTGTGGTATAACTTACGCAAAGTTTATATTTCTTCTTCTGGGGAGCTTTCAAAATATTGAATAATTTAAAGGAATGATACGTTGGAATTAATAATGTCTTTTTTATTTTTTTAATTTTAAATCATGATAAACGACTAGTTTTATGTAAAAGTCGGTGATATGGTAGTTTTAATTATAATAAATATGCAACACTTGGCGTCTGGACATCACCATTATGGCGGCGGCAAAAATAATTTGAAAGAGTGTATTATTGTGACGACAAAAATAAAGTGTAAAAATTGTGCTTATTTATTTAATAATGGTTCTCACTTGTTGTGTGATAGGATGCAAAAGTGAATCATATAAAGGTTGCGGTGTATCTTCTCATAAGTAAGTGTTTAGTCAAAGTTTTATTTTGCATTGAGTAGGGTGTCCATTTCGCTTGTCATCTAAAGACTGGATTTTTTACTGTTTCAGATTTCCAAAGATGAAGAAATTAAAAAAAAGGTGGCTTACCGTCATACCGGGAAAAAATACTAAACAAGTGATTTTCCAACGTTTCTAATGTAAGTCCAACCTTTAGATGATGATCAGTTCATATAGAATGTGCATTCGCATATAGTGCTAATGCAATAAAATGTAAATTTTCAAAGCTGTATTTTATATTTATTAAAATGTAAAATTTCTTCTAAGACTGAGACTCCATGCACATAAAATTAATACTTGAGTGAGACATGTGAGACATGTAAAGCAATATAAATTTAATATTTTGTTAAATTAAATAATGCTTTTATAAAGACACCGGGTTTTCATTTATTTCAAATTTGCATTAGAGAGATTTGATCCCCTAAGATCAAGTCTACCTGTTACTGGGATCAAGTCTCCCAGAATAGGGGACACTTGATCCTTTTGGAAAGTTCTGGGAAAATGCAAAAAAAATATATAGCACTAATAAATATAATAATCAAATAATGAGGAACAGTAGGTAGTTAACAAAATTGCCTACCTATGTACGTTTTGTTTTTATAGAACTAACAATGGGGATCAAGTGTCCCCAGTTTCCCCAAGAGTTTATGAAAAAAATTAAATTTTAGTCAATACTAGCGGCCGCCCGCGACTTCGTCCGCGTGGAAAAGTAACTTTTTACCCCCCTTTTAACCCCTTAAAACCCCCTTTTCGCAATAAAAAGTAGCCTATGTATTTTCTCAGGGTCTAGATCATCTGTATACCAAATTTCGTTTAAAATCCGTTGAGTAGTTTTGGCGTGAAAGAGTCACAGACAGACAGACAGACAGACAGACATTAGTTACTTTCGCATTTATAATATTAGTATGGATTCTTGCTCCATAGAACCTTCAAATCGCAAAAGTGTGTACGTTTGTATGAATAATACGCCTATGGCCCGGTTAAAATGTGCTGCAGAGTATATTATTATAGGTAGGTAAATAGAAAATCTAATAGGGCTAGCACAAACTTTTCGAAAAGTCGGTAGTCTCTTCGTATCGTACGTATACATAATAAGGAATTTTAATTTGGAACTTGTGTTTTTTTCATAAAAATTGCTCATAAATATTCAAACGATACTTTGAAACGTTTCGTGCTAGCCCCTTCTAGTTTGAATGGCTTCACGAGTTTCCTAGAGAAAGCGATGTCCGACTCCCACGTGGGTGGAACTGAGTTTGACAAACAATAATTGTAATCGAAATCTAAATCGTGTGGTCACCTTATTAGAGTAGGACGCCAATCAAGTTATAGACATCTCACGAGGCTCGAATGCAAGTAATGAGTACGCCATCTAGTTCTTATATACAATATCTTTGGTTTGGAGTCGAAAAAGTTTTCAATGAATTTCGGAAAGTCGCTGAACAAAGGTTGTTCAGAATGGTTAGTAGAAAACACAGATATTATAAGTAGAAAACGTGGATAAAGGGATGTTAATGGGGGCTATCGCGTGTGGAAAATCCGCTAGATGGCGTGCTTGAGAAATGGGGTCCAACTTCAACGTCATTGGTTGTTTAGGCATATCAGATCAAAAATAACCAATCACCGTGTAAATGGACCCCAGTTCTCAAGTACGCCATCTAGCGAGATTTTCACACGCGATAGCCCCCACTGTCACAGATACATCCTGTATATTATACTACTAGTGGCCCGCCCTCACTTCGCTTCGGGACCGTAATTCATAAATGAACCAATAGATGGCGCTGTGTCCAATTACATCGCGCAAGCGTTTCGTGTTTTCGGTTTACCTATAAGCCTTGTCGTTGTTCGATACACGCAAAGCTCGAAAGTAATAAAAACAATTTGAGACAACTCAAAACGAACTTTTTATGGCTGTTTTATATCCAGCGCACTTATAAACAATTCAAAACGCGATTTCGGGGTGGCTATAAATATGGGCTGAAACTCGTTTTACGGAGCATTGGGGTATTTTTGCCGATACTAATCAATTTTGAGGCCTTTAGGAATCAGTTATAAGCAGCCGTATTTTTTTTTTGGTTTTTCGTTGTGATAGGAGATGATCAGTAAGAGTTAAAAAAACATTTTCTGACGACAACACATTTTCACATAGACAAAAAAATACATTAGAAACACTAAAATTGCGTCCAACTTATTTCAGCCTCAGCATTCAGCCAGACAACTGAAGCCGGTTTTCAGGTTGGACTTTGCATCAGGTGCTGGTTAGTGATAACTGGTGTCAATAGACTCCTGTAAAAAATAGAGTTGCGCTGCCAACTTTTTTTCCTTTCCTTTAAGGGACTTCGTACTGTACCTGTACCCTTACTTAACGAAACACATCGCAGAGAAC
>CM026297.1:12179569-12315542 GCA_014851415.1 Cnaphalocrocis medinalis
CTTATTTTGTCTATTCGTACATATGATAGCATAGCTTATTTTGTCCGTCTAGACTGTAAACCATCAGAGCATTGAAAACGTGCGATATGGTTATATAATTATCTGCATATTATAACAACTGCGTCTACATTATAATGCGGAACACAGTTGTTGATGTTTCTATATTGAGACGTATATACCATATTCACTTCAATGGGTAGTGGACGCACTTTAAAGTGACGGCTGCGCGGCCAAAATTTGCAGGTGAGTTCGTTCAGAATTTCTCCTAAAGTCGGGAAACTTCCTGAGATACAGAATCGCTATAATTATACATTGTTATATTTGGTGAGAGAATTATAGTTTAGTCAGAATTATCCCCAACTATTACTATAAAAACCATTTATGTATTTATTACAAGAAATATTTGATATGGCTACCAAACAAAATTTACTAGATGCGCACACAAGATACAAAAAGTGTGACGTCACTCGTCAGTAAGTAAGTAAGTAAGTAAAATATTTACTGACCAAACAAAAAGAGATACAACACAACAGTAGTAATACACAGAATACAATAATAAGAAGTAGGTACATACGAGAAACGGAAAGGAACATTAAGTGCTTACATACATAGACAGATAGGTGGTCAATAAGGTCCAAACTCAGCATATGCTGCAGCTGCTTCATTCAAGCCACTGCAGCGCTAGTTTTCAGTATGGACCTTGAGTGACGTTTTATAAATGAACGAATGAATGACACGCACATGAAACAATACAACAGATAAACCAAAAAAACAAACAACAACAATGACACTTAGAAAAAAAATATTAAGAAAAAAAAACTCGAACAAACAACAAATAATAAACACACAATATACAAACCATTATAATAAAAATAATCTACCATTTGGGTATTTGACTAATCTCGATATAGTAAAAATATTGATACTCTTTCAAAATATTGGTAAATAAGAACCAATGGCCAACATTTTCAGTTAAAAATATAGGTAACGTCTAGCTGATTTTGTGAGCATTCAAAGTTTCATGGGCAAGTCCATTTTTAAAGAATAAAATTTTAAAAAAATAATTATATCATTGAACTACCCGTACATTTTCCACCAACTTTATTATAAAACCCAAACAAATTACACAGAGTTTGAGTTGTGACGTCACACTTCAATAGACATTTGTACAGAGCGTTTTTTGGGAATTGCCCAAAATATGTGCTCTCAAAGTTGTGATATCTCAGCTAATTCAAATGAGAATCAAGTGAATTCTTTCAACAATGTTTCTTAAATTGAGGCATCTTTTGATATGTGTTTACATAAAAAAATATAGTCAAATACCCAAAGAGCTAAATTACGCTAAATCGTGAAAACGGTAGCATATCTGTGACATGAGCGACAGTGAACTTGACAGCCACACCCATTCCGGCCACACCCCGACCACATTTTGCCACGTATCGGTCTGTACCTCTTGGGCAATGATAAAACAATGTTATTATTCATTAATACTGAACAAAATCAAAGTATGGATGAGATCTGCCATGACAATAACACTACTGAGCAAGCTAAAGTACAATTGTGAGAGATGGTTGTATTGGTGTGCTTGTATAGTGTTTGAGTATCTGGCGTCAAAGCAGGAGAAAAAAATGTGTTGCACAGTAGCCATTACTACCCGTGCGGATAAACATTGGGATTAGAAATGGCGGCGAAACTATTCACTTCTCGCTCGCACACTATTTGCGTCTATACTCACACTACTGACAAAAAAAAAAAGCTGCGTTTAATAAAATATGTGAGCTAGACGCACTCTCAGTTTTGAAGCTTTCGTTAAAATTGTCTTTTTTTTATGAGATAGGGGGCAGACGAACAGACGGATCACCTGATGGTAAGCGATTACCGCCGCCCATGGATCCCCGCAACACCAGAGGAGTCGCAAGTGCGCTGCCGACCCGACCGGACCGCTAATATATGTATCCCATCAAAAACAATACTCGACAAAAAAACCAAGTCTCCCAACTACCGTAAAAAGTGGTGAGATCCATGTTTCGCCAAGTCAGTTATTCATTTATTGATTTGGCAATCACACAATATATCTCACAAGCAATGCATTAATTGATTCGGTTGTTTAATGTGATTGCCATTTAATGTGAAACTAACGATTAAAATTTCTATGAAAATAAATCTATAATCGAATTGAGCCATAAAAGGACAACTCTAATCGTTCTCACCAAAAGGCCGACTTTCGATACTGTTTTAGCTATATTTACTGTGGCACGGTCAACACACGTCATCAGAAACGAATTAGGATAACACGGAGACGCAACATACCTACTTGAAATTTAAAAAGGTAAAAAATTAGAGGCGATAAAATATCCCAACTATATTGAAACTTCATGAGATTAACTCCTTGGATTCCTCTGTAGCATGCTATTGTCGCAGGAGTTCGAACGGCAAGGTGATCTGAACGGGTAGGTTGTTGAGGAGGTGCGATGTCCCTGATAACGTCAATATATATGCTTTGCGTCTGATAACGTCATTGAAATCACGAGTCCAATTCTGTAATTTGACCGCTGTTGTGACAATTAACTTTGCTCCTATACTGTCGAAGTGCACGAAGGTTCTACGTTCTTCTGACAGACAACATCGAAAATCCATGAACAGCCTCGTTAAGTGCTGATGTATGCTGATGATATGGCGCTGATAAAGTTTTATCAAAAATTGAGTCACGTAGCGACTCCAATGTTGGTCTTTGTTCTTTTGCAGATTTCGTTTTTCTGACTAATAATGACATACTTCAGTTTGCTCGCAACTGGCATAGGTCCGTCGTCTAAGAGAGCTGTCGCAGCACTGAGCAGGTGAGAACACGGCTACACAATTATACTCAATGTCATGTCAATAAGTCGTGGAATACGTTGCACCCAGATTCTATCAAGTTGCTCAAAGATGTCGACAAAATCACGAAAAATTAATTACGTATTTATAAAAAAACTAGGCTGAATACAAAATTTAAAAAAATGGCCAGACATCAGTATTTATAATATCTACTAATTAAAGGAATTTCCGATTGAATTGGTAATCTCGCTCAGTAAATATCTGGAGAAAAACGTAATTTTTTAGAGGTATTTTCAAATCGAAAAACTATCGAACCAAACTCCGCCAAATCGTGTTTCTAAAACATTACAGACTTAGATAAGGTATGAATTAATGTTCACCTTAGTATCAGATTGTACCGTCTCCCAGGGACCTGGCAAAGCCACAATGAAGGTAAGGTTTTTTTTTATGTAGGCCCCTTAACCAGGTTGGGAGCGGAATCAAAACCTAAACGGTCTACGAGCTTAACCAGAAATAATACCGGTTTCAACGAGTGGAATCGAAATCAAAACGCTCTTTTCAAAATGTATGAAGCTGCATGAAACCTGGTTGCGAATTTTAACCAGAGGGTCTAATTTGAAGTGGACGTTACGACCGAATCGGAGCTCCCCTCTCTTTCACATGCGCTATGCGCGCTTTTGTTTGAATGTGACAGGTTTATTCTCATTCATTACGGGACGTCTTCGTTATAAGCCACCTGGTATTCTAGCCTTGGTTCTATCAACCATTATGAACATCGTTTTGTTGTACGACTTTTGGAAATTCGCATTTTTTTTTTAAATTCTAATACAATGCGAAATACGTGACTTGGTCATTTTGTATAATGGGGTCAACGAATTTCGAAAAGTTGTTGATCAAACGTTATTCAAAATGGTTGGTTGAATACGTGGTTATATGGTTGTAAACAGGTACAGCCTGTATACTGTATCCTACTACAGCGCTAAGGTTTACACCATGACCTTAAAATGCGAGTTTGATAAGGACTTGGCTGTTATTAGGGTTCCATAGCCAAATGGGAAAAAACGGAACCCTTATCGATTCGTCAAGTCTGTTTGTCCGTCCGTCCGGATGTTACAGCCATTATTTTTGTTGGCTTAGGTATATTGGCCCTCTTCTGGGCAAAGGTTTAAAACAAAAAAAAAACAAAAATATCTCCATCCATTCCAGTGTCAGCCATGATGCGTGATTACGAGACAGTCCATCGCGAGTATTTCACAGTGAAGAGCGCGCTGGAGGCAGCCGAAGCGAAGCTGTCCACCTTCGACGCCGTGCGCGCGCGCACCGTACCCGCAGACCTGCACGAGAGGAGGCTGGACCACTGTAAGAGGTAACTCCATCAATACTGTTGTGTACAGGTGTGTGCGCACACACGAGTGCACTATATGCGCGCGCGCACTGTTCCCGCAGACCTGCACGAAAGGAGGCTGGACCACTGTAAGAGGTAACTCCATCAATACTGTTGCGTACAAGTGTGTGCGCATACACAAATGCACTATATGCGCGCGCGCACCGTGCCCGCGGACCTGCACGAGAGGAGGCTGGACCACTGTAAGAGGTAACTCCATCAATACTGTTGTGTACAAGTGTGTGCGCATACACGAGTGCACTATATGCGCGCGCGCACCGTGCCCGCGGACCTGCACGAGAGGAGGCTGGACCACTGTAAAAGGTAACTCCAACAATACTGTTGTGTAAGTGTGTGCGCACACACAATTGCGCATAAGTCGGAGTGTCGGGCTTCAATTTGATGACGTATGGACTACGACACAGTCCACCGAATGTACGTAAAGCAGCGACTGCGCTGTGTTTCGTCGTATGAGTGAGAGTACCGGAGGCCTAATTGGGAAGAAAGGGGGTTTAAGGTTGACAGCGCATTTGTGACTTTACTGGTGATCCGTCTGCTGTACCATCTAAAACAAAAAAACAACCAATGACTTTGAATTTGGACCTCAATCTAAACAGTATGCCATCTAGCGGATTTTTCACACACTACAACCTCCATTGTTTCAGACTGCTTGAAGAACTGAAACACCAATACTCCATGGAAAGCGAGCGCAAGACCGAACAGCTGACGAAACTGCAAGACCAGCTGCGCAGCGTCGACGAGAAGTACAAGAAGATCTGCCAGGAACACGACGCCGCTAAAGAGGAGCTGAAGGTGGCGCTTAAGAATGTCAAGTAAGGAATGGGCCGGCTCGACCGGAGTGATACCACTGCCTCACAAAAAACCGGTGTGAAGCAGCCCCTGTGCTGTGTTTCGCCGAGTGAGTGAGGGTACCGGAGGCCCACCCGGGGGGAAGGGGATAAAAGGTGGCAGCGCACTTGTAACTCCACTGGTGTTGCAAGCGTCCATGAGCGGCGGCAATTGCTTACCATAAGGTGATCCGCCTGTTCGTCTGCTACCTATAACATAAATAAAAGGATTTTATTTCATTTTATGTAATAGGTGGCAGACGAGCAGACAGATCACCTGATGGTAAGCGACTGCCGCTACCTAAAGACAACCAAGTGTCACAATTGCGCATACAAAACGACCATGGGAGCAATCTCGTAAAAGCGTATGAACGAATGTATAAAATCTTCAAATTCGACTTCAATGTCGAGTGCACAAGAATTAATTTAAGACAACCGTTGGAGCCGTAAAGTCCTTGAGTGGAGACCGCGACTCGGTAAGCGTAGTGTTGGACGCTGCGACAAGATGGGATGATGACATTCGAAGGCTGGCTGGTGTGGGCTGGATGAGAGTGGCCGAAAAATCGGGAGCGGTGGCGTGCATTAGGGGAGACCTTTGTCCAGCAGTGGACGAGTGTGGGTTGATGATGAGGCACAAAAGAAAAAAGTGTCCATTGAGTCATTGTCAGATGGAGTGACGATCTGCGCAAGAGGGCTGGCTGGAGCTGGATGCGAGTAGCCGAAGATCGATCAAAGTGGCGAGCATTTGGAGAGGCCTATGTCCAGCAGTGGACTGCAACAGGCTGATGATGATTGAGTCATTGAGTGTTGGACAGGATAAGATTTGCGGTCAAATGAATGTGGACTGGAAGAGGGTACAGCGGAACACATTTTCTTTAATTGTCGGAAGTACCCCACCTCGTTGTATGACATCCTACCCTCAAAAATTCCCCGACCTATTAACTTCCCTTTCCTCCTTTCCTTATCCTTCTCAAATTATATTAAATATCTATGTAACTATATTAAATTGTATAATATAAGACTGTAATAATAATGTATAAGATTCTCCCAATTATTAACTGTGTTGTCTATTGTGTATGTCAGTGTAAGTTTTGTTTGTTTTAGGTGATAAAAAACTCAATTAATTAAAGAGAACAAGCTCAGTCAGCGACCATTTTCCAAAGGAACGTGTCTCTTTAATCACTTGACATTGGCAAAATTAACTGTGTCCTGAACACAATACAGGCCAATAAACAAAAAAAAAAATGATTTGCGGTCTCCACCTTGCAGACTGTACCGCAAAGCAGCGGTAGTGTTCCGGCAGCGCGTGAAGGCGGCCGCGGCGCGCGCCACCCGCGTGCGGAGGAGCGCGCGCGCGCGCGGGTGCAACGAGCCCTTAAGGCATGCCCTGGATACACTGGAGCGGATCAAGAGAGAAATCAAGGTGGGAAATCTCCATCATTCTGCTTTTTTTACCACCTTTTGTAACATATGGAGTGCAATAAATAATATGAATATGAATATCATTTTTAGGGTTCCGTAGCCAAATGGCAAAAATATATTGAAACTAGGTATTCTGTAAATCGCCTAAAAGTGTTAAAAAAATAAAGTCTAAAAGTTTTCTTTCGACAATCTCTAAAAAACCTTAGTTGTTGAAAGTTACTTCGATTAAAATTGGTTACAAATCGATAATCAATGCCGCTGAATATCGATTTCTAAGAGTACTTCCCTAGTACTGAACTTTTGACATCTTTCGAAAGGGACTATAACAACCTCTTCTGGCATCGCAATTTTTTACTTAAGTTCAACATCTAAATAAGAAATCCATTAACATATTTCACGGAATAATTGTTTAGTTTAAAAAAATCTCATTAATATCCTTCTTCTAGGTAGTAAAATCCCGTGCCTACACCTCCCTAGAAGAGCTAGAACGTCGGATCGTAGAGCAAGAACGTCGGGCCGGGCTAGCACAAGCAGAGCACCGACGAGAGCTGGAGCGAGCGGAGTTAGCTCTTCAGCATAAGGAAGGCATCATCCGCAGCCTGATAGACAAGGTCGCCGACGTGGAGGAGGTCCGGTGAGTGGGGGGAGTTTTGTGGGGGGGTCTCTTATAGACATAAACAAGAGCTAGAGCGTCGTATCGTCAATAGGCAAGAACATTGTCAATAGACACTTAGGTATAGACAGGAACTAGAACATAATTAAGACACTTAGACACAACAGCATCGTCAATAGTCACTTATGCATAGACAAGAGCATCGTCAATAGACACTTAGGCCACTTAGGCATAGACGAACCGTCATCAAGACACTTAGGCATAGTCACAGAATACTTAATAGTACAAGTACAGAATGCCCACTTCTAAAAACCGTTTATAGAAAAATAAAGGCTCAGGCTACCATAACATAAAGTTGAAATTCCGGCCGCCCAGCGTTCAACACCTACAATTATTCATACCTAGAAGTGCGTTCTCTTTCTATCGCACGCAACTGTCGTGCATACGTCGCCGCTCGCTCGTGATTTTCTACTGACTGCCGCATGTACTTGCAAGTTTGATACTTACACGCAGAGTGGGACACGCCTGGCATAGGCAAGAGCATCACCAAGATACTTAGACATAGACAAGAGTATCGTCAATAGACACTTTGGTGACAAGAGCATCGTCAATAGATACTTAGGCATAGAAAAACCGTCATAAGACACTTAGGCATAGACTAGAGCTAGATCGTCGTATCATCAAGACACTTAGGTATAGACAAGATGCTCTGGTCAGTAGACACTTAAGCATAGACAAGAGCTGGAGCGAGCAGAGTTAGCTCTTCAGCATAAGGATGGCATCATCCGCAGCCTGATAGACAAGGTCGCCGACGTGGAGGAGGTCCGGTGAGTGGGGGGGAGTCTTGTGGGGGTCTCTTATAGACATAGACAAGAGCTAGAGCGTCGTATCGTCAATAGGCAAGAACATCGTCAATAGACACTTAGGTATAGACAGGAACTAGAACATAATTAAGACACTTAGACACAACAGCATCGTCAATAGACACTTAGGCCACTTAGGCATAGACGAACCGTCATCAAGATACTTAGGCATAGACAAGAGCGTCATCAAGACACTTAGACATAGACAAGAGCATCGTCAATAGAAACTTTGGTATAGACAAGAGCTAGAACTTCGGATCATCAAGACACTGAGGCATAGACAAGAGCTAGAGCTTCGAATCATCAAGACACTTAGGCATAGACAAAAGCTAGAGCTTCGGATCATCAAGACACTTAGGTATAGACAAGAGCTAGAGTGTCGAATCATCAAGACCCTTAGGCATAGACACGAGCTAGAGCGTCGGATCATTAAGACACTTAGATATAGACAAAAGCATCGTCAATGAACAATTGGGCCTATGCCCTAGACAAAAGCTGAGCTTCACATTATCAAGACAAATTGGCATCGCTAGACTAAAGTCAATTGACCAATATAGACACTTAGGTATAGACAAAAGCATCGTCTATGACTTTCTGACGATGCTTTTGTCTATGAAAAATCCTATAAAAAATCATCTTTCCATACAAAGTTGATCACGGGACTCTGTTATTTGTTGAAAAAGATTTCAATGAATTACGGACAGTCATACAAAGGTTGTTCAGAATGGTTGGTAGAAGCCGTGGATACGGGGATGTAAATGTTCACAGATACACCCTGTATATTATACTATAAATAATGAGATATATTTTCCTCACAGGCTCAGTCAGGTGAACACCCAGCGTCTCCAAGGCATAGTGACGGACTCGGACAAGTCGGCGTCCCCCAACGCGGACAGGCCGCCGGTGAAGATGGTCCCAGGGCCTGGAGGCTACTTCCAGGATAGAGACGGGAGGAAGAGGGTCAAATGAGGAGAATCACTGTATGAGAATAATAATAGTAAATGCGTTAGACAATCACACCAATCAATTATCTCAGTCTCAAACTAGGGCAACCCCTGTACTATGAGTACCAGGTGACGATAAATTAATGGATTTGTAGGTAGGTAGGTAGGGGGAAGGGGATAAAAGGTTGGCGGCGCACTTGTAACTCCACTGGTGTTGCAAGTGTCCATGGGCGGCGGCAATTGCTTACCATCAGGTGATCCGCCTGCTCGCCTGCTAATTATCACATAAAATAAAAGAGAATAAGGACCTCGTTCACCATCTCTGAATAGAGTTCCAAGTAATCTTGTCAATTAAAGTGGGTTCGGAGAAACTTAGCCATTGGTCTGTGTATTGAATAAATTATAAATTGTTAACTAGGCCGCGGATCGGGGGCCAGTTTCCTCCAAACCCACTTAAATTGAGGAGTAAATTACTTGAAACTTAACTCAGAGATGGTGAACGAGGCCCTAATAATAATAAATGCGTCAGACAATCACACCAATCAACCAGCAGGGCTAACATGCGCGCTTCAAGATAATTTTGTCGACACTCGTATTGTGTCGGCGCAAGTTGCTTCTCGCTCACCTGAATGGGCGATGAGCGGGATAGAAGGATGCGCTCTCGCGAACGAGAGTCGACAAAATTTTGTCGCGTTACGCATGTTAGGCCTACTGGTCTCAAACTAGGGCAACCCCTGTACTATGAGTACCAGGTGACGATAATTAACTGAGGGCGTCAACGCAGAACATCCATACCTACGAAAACTTGGAAAATGTAATTTCCTAAATTGACTTGACCGGGAATCGAACCCGGGACCTTTCGCACTTCGGGCGAACACCTTAGCCACTGCGCCATCGACGCCGTCCGTTTAAGAAGTCGTTAAATTACTTATTATGTAATCAGCTTTGTAAAAGCCAATGTTGTATTTTGATTGCGTTTTCACTGGAGAGTTGGAGTGAAATCCACCAATAGAAGAAGCTAGTTCGTTGAGATGCGAAGTTGTATGCAATGGGTGTGAAACATCCGCTAGATGGCGTACTGTAGAGCTAAGGTCCATCTATACGGTGATTGGTTATTTTGATGTTAGATGTCAAATGTCACTAAGCAACCAATGACATCTTGCGGATGGATTTGTAGGTGTGTAAATATTGTGTTCAAAATGTAGTTACTATATTTTTATTGTAAAGGAACTATACTAGACGCAAAGACTCGTGGCAGACGTGGTCATATTTATATATACGAGATTATGAATGAAATATGACATCGACTGTTGTAAGTCTTTGGCTCGAGTCATAAGTAACTTCCCTTTAATAATAAATAATAAAAATTGGTTTAAATTTTATACCAACCTGAAGGTTTGTAATTCCTTTTTTTAGTATCTAAGATAAATAAATTATTAGTCTGTTTTTATTAATAACGTGGTGCGTGACATGCAACTGGTAATTTAATTGTACGGGACCAGCTGAAAACCAGTGCTGAGCACTACCATGAGTTTGAAATACTATCCTCGCTATCGAAAACTATCGCTTTCTCTCTTTCATTGTGATGCATTTGAAAGAGACAGAGCAATAGTTTACGTTATGCCAGTTTTCGATGTCAAGTCAACTCATGGCGCTACTGAGTATTCTTTGCCCATCGTATACTGAGCTGGTAGGTATCCCTACCACGCACAGTTAAAAATATATAGGAACAATCACCCACACATCAGGTTACTGCTTAGAAGAGGACGACGAACAGTCAGAGTTACTTTCGCATTTATAATATTAGTAAGGAGCTAAGAATTATTAATGAATGAAATATGACACCGACTGCCACGAGTCTTTGAGTTTAGTATAGTTAAATGTTTTAGCATTGCAATTTACAATATTGTCCAATAGCATTAATTCCGTTTTTGAAGTATGTACTACTTAGTGGAAAATAGCTTTACCTAAATATTAAAAAGTAAAATTAAAAGAAAATTTATTGCGTTACTTTAAAAGAGGGCTATCCAAACTAGTGGTTTGGACATCTCTGCTTTAAAACATAGTCACTGGTCTAGTCAGTAGCCAAATTAGTCGTGAAATGGTATTAAAATACATGTAGAATGATATTATTTATTAAATATATGCTGCGTTAACATTATGTCTTTTCATAATAACCTTTCTATTTTTTTTTAAACCTCGTTATCATTTATTTTGTAAGTTTTTACCGCACCGTAGTTTTTACTGACGACCCGTTTAGCGTAGTGCAGTGGTTTGACCGCCGGTTGTGACGTTAGGGTCGCGGGTTGTATTCCCGTACAGACAGCAGACGGATCACCTGATGGTAAGCAAGTGCGCTGCCAACCTTAAACCCCCTTTCCCACCAATTGGGCCTCCGGGACCCTCAACACACTTGACGAAACACAGCATACACTTCTGATCAACCAAGTCTTCTAATAATATATGTGTCTGATCTTCTGACGTTGAATGACGACCCGGTTGGTTCAGTGGTAGTGAATGTTGCGTCTGGGCCAAGGGTTGCGGGTTCGATCCCCACACATTACAAACATTTGTGTGCATGGTGTTTTCTATGTATTATAAGTATGTATTTACAAAAGAAAAGTATTATATGTATATATTTGTAATCCCACTGTTGGTTCTGATATCTGTAACACAGGTGCTTGAGCTACCTATCTCAGAGTCAGTCAGATCAATGTATGTGATGTAGTGAAATATATTCTGCGAGTCCATGGTATCACTCCGGTCGAGCCGGGTCATTCACGCCGAAGCATGTCTCTCTTACGGTAAAAAACCGCATTTCCTCCTAAATTGCTTACCTAAAGTCTATCACTAGTTATAAGCCACCAACCAGGTTTTATCTGGAGACATCAAACCTCGATTTAAGACGAAGGTTACCGTATCAGTTGAAAACACACGGATGACGGCAACCCACATACTCGTTTGTATGAATTCTCCAAGTTATCTTTGACGTTTTTATGGCGATGATGATAAACGCGTGCCCTTAAAACAGCCAGATTATACAGAAATGCTTGTTTTTTATGTGACAAGAGGCCAATACTTGATAGAAACGGGACTAAACGCGGGATTTACCGGCACTGAATTTGCAAACTGAAGTGGCAGTGGGCTGGTCACATTAGTCGCGAAACTGACAACCGTTGGAGCCGTAATGTCCTTGAGTGGAGACCGCGACTCGGTAAGCGTAAGTGTTGGACGCCCTGCGACAAGATGGGATGATGACGTTCGAAGGCTGGCTGGAGTGGGCTGGATGAGAGTGGCCGAAAATCGGGAGCGGTGGCGTGCATTAGAGAAGACCTATGTCCAGCAGTGGACGAATGTGGGTTGCTGATGATGAAACGCGAGTTTTAGTTTAGTTTAGCTTCAATTATTTAGTTGTACCCAAACATGCCTTGGGTGTTCATGGTCATTGGTCTCCTAACAACCTAAATTAGCATAAAAAAACAAACCAATTACATTATCGATAAGGTTCATACGGCGATAATTGTCTTTCCAAAGAAATAAGGAAAATTGACATAAAATCATGCTAAATGCCTAAGTTCACCTAATTAATACATACAGGTTGGTGGTATACCACTTGCGCTTGTGGATTTAAGCACATATTATATTAATCTCGAATTAATATACCTATTCAATGTTTTACTTTCTTCAAAAATATCATATTTTCGCCACAATCGGTGTAAATAGGTTGGCGGCGCTAGTTTCGTCGATATAGCCCCTTAAGATGAGAGAAAGAGGATGGAATTTGTGTCCTCAATGGGTGTGTAGAATAATTGCTTAATAGGATAACTATTAATTAATTCACCCTGTACTCGTATGTGTGTTAATCCTAATGATGAAATCAATTAAGGGCAATAGGTTAACATGATTGTTATTCGGTTCATCTTTCGCTAAATTAACAAAATCTTTATTTGTTAATCTCCAAGAATCCATGGGAGAGCCACGCTTCGGCATGTATGGGTCGGATCGACCGGAGTGATACCACGGCCTCACAGCAGACCGGCGTGAGTGTTGAAGCAGCAGCGACTGTGCTGTGTTTCGTCTAGTGAGTAAGGGTACTTGGAACCATTGGGGGATAGGGGGTTAAAGATGCGGCGCACTTGTGACTCTGCTGCTGTTGCAGGAGTTTATGAGCGGCGGCAATCGCTTACCATCAGGTGATCCGTCTGCTCGTCCGCCACCTATCACATAATACTAAAATAAAACTAGTCCAAAATCTTCCTAAAGGCTGGAATTGTCTGCTGACAACAATACTTACTTCTTTTTAAATCTTGATCCTTATTTTTGGGACACAAGGCTCAAAATCTATCAAAGTGTAAATTCAATAGATTAGGTATGGTGTCCTTAAAGAAATACATACATATGTGTTTATTATGCTAAAACTTTTCACACTTCGTACTAACAATATTTGCCATCTAAGGTCATCAAAATAGTTTCAATAAATTAACTCAAAAATTTTACACTATCCACCTGAAAAAATATTTTGACTATTGTACGCTAAATGTTGCACAGGATTTCAAATCTTAATACCTTGTAATAAATTCTAGAATGTGTTGAGATAGGATTACTGACCATTTACGTGTACCTGAAAGACAGATGTTTCTTCTGTAAAGAGACAATTAAATTAAAATTCTAATTATGTTAATTCCATCTACACTGAATTGTGTAAGGTATTTCAGAGGTCTTTTACCTGAAGAAAGTCAAAGGAATCATTTTATTTCAGTTCTATAACTATCTTTCTATTCTAAATCTTTGCAATTTATTCCTAAGTAAATAATGCACTTTAAAAAAATCGAACCCACAACCTTCCACATACCGGGTATTCTACCAATTAAACTAACTGAACCCCGTATTAAGCAACCGATGAATTGTGGGTTCGAATGCCACCTGAACCCTTCCATTTTTTTTCCATAGCGTTATTTATCTACTTAAGAATTGACAAAATACCATAGCCGTCCTTAATGTTTTCCTTAAGTAACAACTAAAGTTATAATCGACTCTGAGTGCCGCAGTAGACGCACAACCGGGAATGGCACGTAACCTATTTATTTTATTACAATTTAATTCATTTGGTATCCATACATAACTTCTTACCTACTTACCTAAAGACGCCTTCAAGATTTATAGGTTTTTTATGTATATTTATGCGAAATAAAGTTATTTTAAGTTCATACTTAATTGCTTACCTGGTAAACTTATCAATACATACATTACAAGTGGATTTTGTTTTGGCCAGTTTTGGCAGACGAGCAGACCTTTGTCTGTTAATTTTTGCATTACTAAAATTAAAGACTAACTAGTGGTCTGTTCTCACTTCGTTTCGGGACAGTAGTTCCACTGTCTACCAATAGATGGCGCTGAGCGTTGATTGTATCGCGCAAGTGTTTCGTGTTCTCGGATTACCTGTAAGATACTCGTATTATGATATTAACCTCTTTATAACTAGTATAGAATAGAAGAAGTATAGAAGGGTGATTTTCCCAAGTACCGTATCAATACCGGTGGCATGTATTTTGAGCTGTCTTTTCTCCTTTACATAAAAACCAGTTTTATAGCTTATTGAGATTAAGTTAACTGTCATATTTATAGACTGTAAGTTAGTGGTGGAATAATATATTTTTTTATAATGCCAATTTTGTTACTGTTTCTAAGTCCGGTGGTGCAATCCCGGTGGCGAAAATGTATGTAAAGTGGTTTTAAAAATTCGCCACCGTAATTAGGTTTGTTGAAATTCACCCAGAAGATTTATAATCTGATGGTAAATGGTAACCGCCGCCCATAGACAACAACAATGCCGAGGCACAGTCATGCCGCTGCATACCTTGGAAGAAGTACTCTTTTCAAACCTCGTTTAAAAAGGACATGTCATAGCTTTAATATAAAAAAACATATTATTTCTATTAATACTTTACTGTACACTTAGGTACCTACAGGCGTAAATAATGTAAACATGTTTACCTAATAACTTATTGATTTCGTAACTGATAACGCTATGTAATGTTAGAAAATTTCATTTTATTCAATTACCTACCCATTTACAAGCAGCATTGTTACTTTATTCGCGCAAAATGGATGGTGCGTGTTAGGCTTAGAGCATTTGAATGCTTTAAGGTGTTAGGTATCGCTGTAAGGTTTTTTTATGAGTTAAGTAAGTGGCAGAAGAACAGACAGATCACCTGATGGTAAGCGATTATACTGCCGCTGCCTATAGACTCCTGCAACACCAATACCCCCTTATTACAAAACGGAGTGTAAAGTTAGGTATGGTTTAAAAATGACGCTGTCTGATTTTGTGATGTTTTGATTGATGATTTGTGATTTTGTGATGGTTTAAAAATGATGTTGTCTGATTTTGTGATGTTTGATTGATGATTTGTGATTTTGTGATGGTTTAAAAATGATGCTGTCTGATTTTGTGATGTTTTGATTGATGATTTGTGATTTTGTGATGGTTTAAAAATGATGCTGTCTGATTTTGTGATGTTTTGATTGATGATTTGTGATTTTGTGATGGTTTAAAAATGATGCTGTCTGATTTTGTGATGTTTTGATTGATGATTTGTGATTTTGTGATGGTTTAAAAATGATGCCGTCTGATTTTCTTTCATTTGTGACTTTTATTAAAGTCACAAATGAAAGTGGCAGCTTCAGTTTTAAACCAAGTGTAACTTTAGAGTACGTTTTGTAATAAGGGGGTTATGAGTCACAAGTGTACAAATATGAAGTGAAGAACGACCAACTCCGGCTGCAGATCGCCAACTAATCTGAGATGGTACATAACAGAGACGACTGCCTATCTGTCTTATTGGAGACCAAGATTCGCTCACAGACCCGGCAGGGTACCTAGGTGAGTACATAATATGGTTATATAACCATAGGTTATATAATCTATATCTACTATCCTACTATGATTCATAATCATGTAGAGTAAACTGACAGATGTCAATGTGTCATCCCAATACATTATCACTCAATTTGACACATGCAAAATGTCAAAATGCTTAGAAACTTGTCATTTTCATCTGTCAGTTTACTTTTCATGATTATGAATCAGAGTATAAGTATTAGTGGCTGATACTCACTTTGTTTCCTTACTTTACTTAGACCTCCAATAGATGGCGCTGGGAGTCAATTACATCGCGCAAGTATTTCGTATTTTCGTTTTACCTATAAGCCTTATTACTGAGATTAACTACCTTTAATAAGTATAGAAGAATTAGAAGAAAAAGTTAGAATTACTTACAAAGAGGTAAATTCGAAAAAAACGAAACTCTTGCGCCGTATGATGTTGTGGATCGATGGCTGGACCAGCCTCCCGGTTAGTCGGCAGACGCGCAGTTGGCCGACCTACATATCACTGGAAAGACGTCGCTGAGACTGAGCTACGCAGACTCCAGGTCTATAACTGGTGCAGGACCGACTGAAGTGGCTATCGCTTGTCTAGAAGATCAAGACTGTTTGGAGCTACTCGCATGGATTTTGGGCGGTGTCCGTATCTTTGTTTGGAAGCGACAACAGCAGCGCTACCATGAGTTGACATCTAAAACTCACATAACGTAAACTATTGCTCTGTCTCTTTCAAATGCATCACAATGAAAGAGACAAAGCGATAGTTTTCGATAGCGAGGATAGTATTTCAAACTCAGGCTACAGATCTCGTTTGTTACGGGACTTATCATCGTAGAATCTCAGGTCAGCAACCTCACTTCGGTAATCGTCTGTTATGTATTTACTGAAATGGTAATTTACCTATTGGCTTTCCCAGTAATAAATTGATATATCGTTAGCTCAAATTGTTAATCAAAATGATAAAAATTATCAACTTGATTATCTTTTTAAAGAGTTTAATCTAAAAATCGAGTAGCGGTCACGTAAAGTTTTTGCAATCTAGGAATGTTAGGTGGCAACATACATACAAACATACATAGGTAGTTCGTACACCTGCACAATGGGGGCTACCGCGTGTGGAAAATCCGTTAGATGGCGTACGTGTAGACTGAGGTTCCAACTTCAACGTCATTGGTCGTTTAGTGACATTTTGACTCACATCAAAAATAACCAATCACCGTGTGTGTCAACTTTATTTTTGATGTGAGTCAAAATGTCACTAAACGACCAATGACGTTGAAGTTGGAACCTCAGTCTACACGTACGCCATCTAACGGATTTTCCACACGCGGCACCCCATTTTAACGCATTATGTGTGCAATTTAGGTTACTTAATTTGTAGCGATGAGGATGCGTCGCTGTGGTTTTATAGTTGGTACGCCGGTAAACCCCAGTCATGATACTCGTATCTTCTATCTTCTATACCATTTATAAAGAGATAACTTCTATAGACAACGATAAGGCTTATAGGCTAACCGAAAACACGAAACGCTTGCGCGATGTAAGTTAGCACAGCGCCATCTTTTGGTTTATTTCTGAATTACGGTCCCGAAGCGAGTGAGGGCGGGCCACTAGTACGGTAATAAACGTACTCCTCGAAGGTTAACCGTTGATCCCCTACGACGTGTTTAATGTGAGTCTTAACAGACTTGATGCCAGCCTCGGCTAAACCATTGAAATGTGGACTGCCTGGTGGGTTGGATGAAAACTTTATTTTTAGCTGTCCCGAAGCGTCTCCAACGAGACTCTCTAAATAGTTACTCGCACCAACGAAATTCCTACCTTGATCGGAGACAATTTCGTCACAGCGACCACGACGAGCTATACTTAAACCGCTTCAAAGCAGCCAAGAAAGCATCAGTAAAAAGCTCCGACGCGAGCTCTATATGCACAGCTTTATAGTGCTGGTGCACACAAAAACACAAATATACCCTTTGAAGGTCTTAACCCCGCGATATGAAGACCCTTCGCCATAGCCGATCTGCTGGGACACCCCGTTGTAGTAGTTCTTTGAAAACGGACTCCAAGAGAAACTAATTGACGACTCCTGCTATCAGATAAACATCCAAAAGTGCCATTACAAGTCAAGGTCTAGAAAGAGCGATTTCCTCAAACTGATACGCTTTGTATCGAGACTGAAGCGTTATCACGAAGGCTTCGTATTGTTTGTTGTCGCTAATGAATGGGGCTATAGCAATTAACGTGATCGCGCAGGTAGGACGTGTGTGATCCACCGAGCTGGATTTTCGGACTACTTCAAAATTATACAGTGAGTACCGAAATATTAAACTTTTTAATTATAGGTAATTAAGTTAAAATGGTTTCAGCAAAGGAACTACTGACCACCCCCAATTAATACAAACGAACTAGATAGGTACTTAGAAAAATTATACATACAATCTCTCATTACCGACTTATTAAACTTTTTTTTAAATAGTTAAACAGTTTCGGGAAAGGTACAGACAGCCCCCAATTCACACAAACTGACTGAATAAAAAATGTACAGAAAGTAGATACGGAAATCTGTTTTTAACTGATAGGTGGCTGATGAGCAGACGGATCACCTGATGGTACCGACATCCCCCAATTTATTCAAACAGATTACCTACTTAAGAAATATGAAGTAAGTAGGTAGGTACTTAGATACCAAAGTGTTTATCATTTTAAATATAATATAATATTTCACTTCATCACATAGGTACATTGATCTGACTCTGAGATAGGTAGCTCAAGCACCTGTGTTACAGATATGAATGAAGAATGATTTACCGGTTGTTGAAATAGTTTGTTGGACAAATCCTTTTTCAAATCTATGTGCATATTTCTACTATTAGCTCATGAGTGAAGACATAGAAAACCTG
This sequence comes from Cnaphalocrocis medinalis, assembly GCA_014851415.1. Classification (NCBI taxonomy): domain Eukaryota; kingdom Metazoa; phylum Arthropoda; class Insecta; order Lepidoptera; family Crambidae; genus Cnaphalocrocis; species Cnaphalocrocis medinalis. Next base: position 12,198,243 of record CM026297.1, read on the forward strand.
TACGATTCGAAAAGTTTATGAAATGATTGTGTAATTAATCAGGATGTGAAGGGTTGGGAAGGGTAGACGTAGCTTCATTGTAATTAACAGACTCCGCCTATCCTGAATCATGGTCTAAGCGTATAAGGCAAGAAAGTATAGCGATGACCGTTATTTTGCGCACTTGTAAAAAAGAAGACTTTCTATGAAAATTGGTTTCTGCGCACTCAAGGTCATAACTACACTTTTCTGCCGTAGACTATACGGTCTCGGAAACGAAACTACACGCTTAGATGAGATAGAATTGCAACCCCTTATATTTTTTCAGACAAAGAGCATTTTGCATAATATAGGTAATGTACGTACCTATATCTGTACAATAGTGTGAATTCACTCTAGCTGCTAAAATCCTTTTTATTGGCTAATAAACCTAAATAGCGATAAGTCTTTGTAATCGTATAGCGCGGGTTATAACAACAACCAAAAATTACCTAACTACAGGCTACAATATTATTCATTTTATTGTTCATTTAAATAGGTAGGTAGGTACTTAATGACCGTTTAACGTAACTTAACGTAAACGTAAGCAAATGGGAGGGTTTAGCTCACTTTTGATGAATTCGGGAAAAAAAATCATTTAGGTAGGTAGCTACTTAACCATTTTTCACAACGCCCCGCCCCCCTTTCAAGTGAAGTTTCAATTTTAAATAATGATATCTGGAATTATAAAAGTTACAAAGTTTTTATTTTAAGTGACAGGTAGATCAGACGAGCAGGCGGATCGCCTAAAAAAATTAAACAAAAATGCTGGCAGCATCCCCCCACTAAATTGAAATAGACATTCGTTGGTCGTCAACTAAGCGCTTATAAGTAAGAAAGTCTTTCTTGAAAAAATCTTTTCCTCAATTGATTCCACAGAGAATCGACCCCGCTATCCATGTAGGTATCTAGGTATAGTTTTCGCTAGCATTGCGATATCGAAATTGTCTATTAGGTAAATTAGGTATCTATGTTTCCATGATATAATTAAATGAGTTACCTACCTACATTTAATTTATCTACTGAAAACATAGATACATAACTCTTTTTAAACACACGTCTGTCTTTTTATTGACTTTTTATCATCCTAATAAAATTAAGGTTGATTGGCGAATTTGACGTCGTATGTACTTTAAAAACAACACAAAATGCTCACGTTGATTGCATTTTAAATAGGGTGGTAATGTACGGTAAATGATTCCTCCATGATTATTTAAGGATGGCGAACTAGACTGTAGCGCAATTAATGTAAAATGCAAACATCTCGTTTTGTTCCGAAAAAGTAAGTAAATCGGTATAATCTTCCACAAACCAATTAGTAGGGACGTCAACATTATGGGGGGGGGGGGGGGTGGGGTTCCTGGGGCAGCTGATGGTTTTCCCTTGTTTTATGGAGACCATAAACAACAAAGGTTTCACAAACCAGGATCATCAAGGTATATAATCTGTTTTAACCAACAAACAAGTGTTCAATTCTAGAGCCACGTTTCGACATGAATGGGCCGTCTCGACCGGAGTGATATCACGTCCTCACAGAAGACCGGCGTGAAACAGTGCCTGGGCTGTTTCCGTCGAGTGACTGAGGGTAGCGGAGCCCAATTGGGGGGAAAGGGGTTATAACGTTTGTCAGCGCACTTGTGACTCTACTTGTGTTGCAGGTGTCTGTCAGCGGCGACAATTGCCTATCAGGTGATCCGTCTGCTCGTCTGCCACCTACCACATTTAAGAAGTGTTGGTGCGGGAGTCGGAACCCGCGTCTAAAGCCGAACGGTTCGCCAATTATGTCCTAAACAGATTTCATTCGCATTGTGACGCAGCTATAAGTAGAAATGCAATCACGAACCCGCATTACAGAAGCGGGTAAATACAAGGAGATTATCTATTTAAACATCAATATAAATAGCATCCTTTAACTGTGCTTTAGCGCTGAAATAACTGCTTTTGTACTAAATTTACGCTACTTACTTTACCACTAAGTGCACAAACGCCCAGTTGGTCTAGTGGTTTAAGTACCGGGCCGTGATCTTGGGGTTCGAATCCCGGGTCGAGCAAAAGTATGTTTCGTATTTTTCGAACATAGCTCGGGTTTGTGATCACCAATCCGAATTAGGCAAGCGTGGTGATTAAGCGTAATCCCATCATAGTAGCGATGACTTGATTTCTATGATGGAGGCCTTTGCCCTGCAGTGGGACAGTATATATAAGCTGATACTTTTTACTTACACAAACGCCCCCATGGTCTTACTCTAGTGGTATACCAGGCTCAAGAAAATAAAACGAACTAAACTACATAACCCTTTATTCATGAGGAAAGAACAATATGTAAAACAGATTCATAGTCATAGAGACATTTTACAAGCAGGGGTAAATTTCAAATTACAGCTACTTGTTTAGCAACTAGTTATTAAATAACCAGTCTGGCTTATTCAATTTTATCTTAACTTTTCGGAGGAGGTTTGAACCCCCAAAACCGCCTCTGGTTACGCCTAGGGTTAGAAGTGGGACAAAAGGTAAATGTTCTTTAATACTTAGATCCTGTTTTCGGTGCAGGGGCAAAGCAAGTAAAACAGAACATTATCTTAACTTCAACTTGTAAGTTAATTGGCCAAGTGTGCTACGATAGTTTATCGGTCTTTTATTTTGATACAAATTGTGATAGATTATAATAGTCCGACAGATTTAATCAGAGTAAAAAAATATTTAGAAAAAACATTCAAATCACATTTTGGAATGGAAAGTTTTCCAAACATATTCTTACAGATAACATCTAAGATGATATCACAAAATAGGGCTTCATGATTAGTTAAGTACCTAACTAATAATCTATGATATGGGCCATCTGTAAAATTACATCACACGAATGTTATGTCTTTTACCCCCCCCCCCCCCTCCCCTTAGTCACATTATTGAGACTTCCCCCTCCCTAGTGCTACTTCAAATATTTGCAATTTCCATAAAATCTTTACAGAATGCTACTCAATGAATTAGTTTTTGTAAGTTAGAACATATCAATAATTGGATTTGTTATTGTATTTTTATCAATCACGAAGAAACAATTAAGTTGGATCCAGATCTAGCAGTTTACATAGCAACTGGAGATAAGTCTGTTTTACTTTTATTTATCTACAAGTGGCCCGCCCTCACTTGCTTCAAAAGTTATAATTTTTCTATTGGTTTTTAACATGACTAATAGACGGCGTTGTGTGTTGATTACATTGCACAAGTGTTTCGTCTTTTGGGTTACTTGTACTCTTAACCCTTCAAATTTAAATTACAACATTATAAATTGTCATGTGGGCTCCAAGCATAAAATTTAAATAAATTGTTCTATTGAAATATTGAGAAACGTCTGGCTGGGAATACCTTGGCAGTAGGTCCCCAAGCCGGAGGGCACACTTTCTTTTTGCGGAGTAGAAATGCGTTACGCATACCCCAGCCATGACGACGGGGGGTATACCGACTAAAACCCCTGGGACTCTCCCTCATCGTCCATCGTGGGAGATAGTCGTAGGGTACAATTGCCCCCGTCTCCTCCAACCTCACATTTCCTTTACCTGTCACCAGTTTATTCAAGTGTTTTGAATGCGTATGATATTGTAACAAACACATTTGTTATGTTAATTCGTTTACGCTAATATATTCTTATTATAACTCTTCGCTTGTCGATTGCCGGTTCAACAAGCGAAAGAACGTGTAAACCAGGTGATAGCACTTTAACGTGCGTAGTATCATCACAAAGAAAAGGTATTGTAAATAGACTCTATAGTTACATAGATGCCAATGTAATCCATAAACAAAATCATTCGTCGACGGCCTCGATGGCGCAGTGGCTTAGGTGTTCGCGGGTTCGATTCCCGGTGAAGTCAATTTAGGAAACAATTCCTAAATTTTCTTGGGTCTGGCTGTTCTAGGTTGACGCACCTGGTACCTCATAGTACAGGGGTTGCCCTAGTTTGATACCAGGTTGATTGGTGTGATTGTCTGGCGTATTTATTTATTCGACATTGTCATCAATAATAGGTAGGTACTTGTACCTACGTAAATAAGTACCTGACTTGTAAGTCAGTTGGGTACATACAAGTGTACCAGGTCAATGTATGAGATGTTGTGTAAATTTCTTTCATAATATGGCATAGGTATACCGTATACCTACTTAAGTGATACTTTGATCCAGGGTTGCAATATGTTAAAGTAATGTTAGTCGGTTTTTAAAGCTCCTTTAATTTAATTTTATGACCGACGATGTCGTGACAATAACAAAGTAAACATTTTGCAGAAAACCAATGATGACTGTTTGCATATCTTAAGTCGTTACTTTTTTTATTGTAATCGTGATGTTGTCAAAGTAGATTATTTACTTTTAAGCAATGGAAGGAAGATAGACGTAATAATTTATCAGCAATTTTGTTTAAGGAAATCTATCGCTGATTTAGATTGCGATCAGATAGGTACCACAATTGTTTTTACATGTTTATTAATCAATCGCAGCCAAAACAACATTTTGTGACGAAACATTACTTTGAGAGTAACAACTCTGGGGGTAGGGGTACATTAATTTGTACCATAATCAAACACTTGGTAAGTCGGGTAATTTCAATAAACTGCAACCCTGATAAAAGAAGTACCAGGCATCATAGTTACACTTAAAAATACCTTATTTATCTCAAAATTTGTGGGTAACTTTCGAGTTCATTTTACGTTTTTGACTCCTATTTTATCATATTTCTGGAAGAATTTACTTACAGACAAAGCCAATTGCTTACTTTACAGTAAGCAATCCGAAACAACGAAACACATTTTTTTTATGTGATAGGTAGCAGACGAGCAGGCGGATCACCTGATGGTAAGCAATTGGCGCCGCTCATGGACACTTGCAACACCAGTGGAGTTACAAGTGCGCTGCCAACCTTTTATCCCCTTCCCCCCGGGTGGGCTTCCGGTACCCTCACTCACTCGGCGAAACACAGCACAAGGGCTGCTTCACGCCGGTTTTCTGTGAGGCAGTGGTATCACTCCGGTCGAGCCGGCCCATTCATGCCGAAGCGTGGCTCTCCCACTCAATAAAATAAAGTGTTGATGGGCAGCAACACCATTGAAGTCACAAGTGCTTGCCAACCTTTTACCGTCTTTTCTCCGCTTGGGGCTCCAGTACCCGCACTCAACGCTGCGCAGGCGCTGCGCTGGTCTTCTGTAAAGCCGTGGTCTCACTCTGGTCGAGCCGGTCCATTCATCCCAAAGCCATTGGAGAGCCATCTCCAACGGTTAATATTGGTACCTTTTTATCATTACCTGTTATCATAGTAATGTTTATTTGCAGATATGTTGAGGCTATTGCCACTACTGCTGGTGTTGGCCATACATCACACTTCTGCGCAAGATGCTAACTGCGATTTTTACCAAAATGTAAGTGCGTCTGTTTTGAAAAGAATCCATACTAATATTATAAATGCGAAAGTAACTCTGTCTGTCTGTCTGTCTGTCGCTACTCTTTCACGCCAAAACTATTTAACGGATTTAAATGAAATTTGGTATACAGATAATCTAGACCCTGAGAAAGGACATAGGCTACTTTTTATTGAAAAAGGGGGTTGTAAGGGGTTGAAAGGGGGGTAAAAAGTTACTTTTCCACGCGGACGGAGTCGCGGGCGGTCGCTAGTCCTTCAATAAAGATGATTCAAAAAAAGTAAAACCCTACCCCCACCTCCGACTGGGAGTGCACGCACGTAATAGTTATTATAATATTGTAAGGCTAAGGGTAAATCCAAAATTAACTTGATAATTTCGCTACTATAGGTTCAAGTAGGACAAATGTACTATGTGTACAGTCCCAACTACTCGAACAGCTACCCTGCCGGCGTGCAGTGCCGCTGGATCGGCGTCTGCCCCTCCGGATACAACTGCCAGCTGGACTGCACCGAAGTTCTGATGCCAGAGGTAAGTACTAGACTAATAATCTTGGGTCCGTTGGAGCCGTAAAGTCCTTGAGTGGAGACCGCGTCTCGGTAAGCGTAGTGTTGGACGCCCTGCAACAAGATGAGATGATGATATTCGAAGGCTGGCTGGTGTGGGCTGGATGAGAGTGGCCGAAAATCGGGAGCGGTGGCGTGCATTAGGGGTGACCTATGTCCAGCTGTGGACGAGTGTGGGTTGCTGATGATGATGATGACATCACGCCAGAACTCAAAATTCAATCCATATCATTTGAATGGATTTTTTAATTCACACAGTAAAACTGTGAGATCAGCTGCCAATGATGGTGTTCCCGGTCACTTACCATCAGGTAAGCCGTCTGCTCGTTTGTCCGCTATAATATGAATGAAAAGTGTGTCGAGTGGAGGTGGCTATTTAGCGACTTATTGTCGAATGATACCGACGTAGAAGAAGCTTTGGATTTGTTTGAAGTCCGGGCACTTCATGAATTTGGGATTCTGGTAATTGCAATAAGTGAAATGTTTTTTTTTAAATATGGTAGCATTAAGATGTTAAAATATACTTAGCATAGTTTTTGTATATTCTGCCACTAATTGTATTACATTTTGTGCCCTAGTGGCGTAGAAATTGGTTATAAAATAGGATATACTTTTCATTATTCAGCTTAACAAATTCAATGCTAAAATCATCTTCACCACACATTCATAATCACATATAAATAATATAATCTTTACATTTGACTAATATTTTAGTGTCCTAAACGATACAATGGATTCTTGTTTTATAATCTACTTAGTAGCAAGTCATTCATAAATATAGGACAAAAAGCAGTGGCCCGAAGATACTTCCCTGAGGTACGCCAAAGCTATTTGATAGAGTCGAGGATCTAGCAATTCCCTTTTTATTATTCTCTATCTTACAGATTTCTGTAAATTGCCAACGTTTGGATAGGACTTCGTATCGATTCAAGTGTTACTTTTTGTTGTTTACAGAAAAGTTGGGAGTGTGAAACTTAGTCAAATGCCTTTGACATATCAAGGAAAAGTCCCATACCATTGAGTTTGTTGTTTAAAAAACGATTCGGTTATTCCTGATATAGATCAAGATTAACGGATTAGCGGGAGATTTTCTTGTACGTAAATTTATATGTGCATTTAGCTTGTGGTTAGATAATTAATATACCTTACATCTTAACTCTTTGGATTGTGCGAAAGCGACACCGTGTGACCTTCCCAATCCTTTAACATGGGAATTAGCATGCGAACTTCAGGTTCCCCATTTCTAGACTAGGCCTGATAGCGACCTCAAACGCCAAAAGTATATGGAAACCATTCGTTGCTTCTTGAAACTGTATGTTTCCTCTGTTTTTCCTTCCAGTCGTCATCCTCTCTACAGCGCGTGAGTACCTATAATAGAATAAACTACAAGTACGAGACTTTGAGGTACCTACAACGGTTCTTACAATTATGTCGATGTTTCAAGTGTTCTTTACCCTAAGGTTGCCTGGAAGAGCTCATAGTGAAAAGGCTGCCTTGGTTGTACATTACTCCTGTAATAAATCAAATCATAATTCATTCATTCATTCATGATACCATCGCATTGCTCACATGCACGCAGTCTCCGAGAATTTTAGCGAAAAAGATTGACTACGTAAGCCTTATTCGAGTCCACCAACGACAGCTGGAGAGGAGTTGAAGCGGTAGCCGTGGCCGAAATCATCATTATCGAATCGAATCGAATCTATCATCATTATCATCATAATCGTAACTAATATTATAAATGCGAAAGTAACTCAGTCTGTCTGTCTGTTACTCTTTCACGCCAAAACTACTTGACGGATTTGAATGACATTTGGTATACAGATGGTCTAGACCCCGAGAAAGAACATAGGCTACTTTTTATTGCGAAAAGGGGGGGTTAAAAGTAATTAAAAATGCTACCCAAAGATATGATTTATACTACTTACTATTCAACGCGGGCGAAGTCGCTAGTCGGGTAACAGCTAGTGTACATATACAATAGCAATGTCGGCAAGTTTTGAAGATATGAAATTTTTTTTTCAATGTTTTTTCCTTCCAGTCATCTGGGTGTTCGATGGACCGTCTGCTGATCTCAAAATCAGGAGATCCACAGCTAACAGCTGCTGACTACTACTGTGGCAGAGGAACCGTCAGTGCCACCTCCACTGGCCAGAGGATCAGTATTGGTATGTACACTTCGATCAGTGTTCGGCAATGAATTCCTGATCATTAAAATCTAGTTTTGTCAAACTTCGGCGATGAATTCCATCGGCAATTTGATCTTGCAGTTATTTGCTCGATAATCTTAATCGAAATGTTGGATCTGTAGACAAAGAACTCTTTCTTGGACCACCAGAGTGGTCCAGGGGCTAATGGTAAGGATTAACATGTAGATTATAAAACCTAAGTTGAAGAATTACTTCTAAGTCTGACACCGGTAATTGCTACCACATTAGTCGATCGAGTAGGATTATCTTACAGAGAAAGGGTCCCAGTGGCAAACTCACTGAGACCTCTGTTTAGATTTTCCCTCATGGACTGAGTCCTGACGATTGCCAAAGCCTGATCCACCACTTCTAATAAGTGAATCATTCCAGGGTTGATAACGTCGAGGAACACCTCTGGTGGGAGGTTTAGATGCCAGCTCTACGCGAGGGCTGCCCAGACCAACCCCTCATCTTGCAGCTGTGGGTATAAGAGATCGGTAAGATTAAAGTCAAGTATGTACCTGTTTTATCGTAACCAGCAATGAAGAAAATTTTATTTTAGGAGTTAGAAGGGGCGGGGGACCAACTTTTTTCCACCTTGGAAGCGTCTGTCACGCAAACTATTCAGTTTAGAACACATTATGTTAAAACCTCAATATCATTTTTAAAGACCTATCCATACATACCCCACACGTATGAGTTGGATGAAAAAAAAATAATTCCAGTTCCATGTATGGGAAACCCAAAAAATGTTTTTTTCCTTTTGCATAAAAATCCTAATAATACGGTTTACAGAATACATCTACCTATTTGGAAAAAATGGCTGTGACATACGGACGGACAGATGGACAAACAGACTTGACGAATATAAGGGTTCCATTTTTTGACATTTGGCTAGGGTTCCCCTAAAAAGACGAATACTATTATACCGCCTCCCATTTTCCTTATTTCTTTAACATTCTACAGAACCGTATTGTAGGCGGCCAGGAGACCGGAGTCAACGAGTTCCCGATGATGGCAGGCCTCGCCGATGCCAGGATAAACCAGATCAAGTGCGGCGGAGTCATCATCAGCAACCGATACGTGCTCACGGCAGCTCACTGTCTGGAAGCCTTCGACATCAATCAAATGGCGGTGGTCGTTGGAGAACACAATGTTAATACTGGGGGTGAGTGATCTTTGTGTAAGAGTAAGAAAACGTTAGTTGATCACAACACATTCACAGGTCAACCAAAACCACGGTCTATAGAATTAACTTGTTTATAAATAGTATCTTAGGAGAAGAACAGACGGCCACGTCGCAGCCGTGGCAGGCCGCAAGGTGGACCGACGATCTAGTGAAGGTCGCGGGAATTCCTTGGATGCGGGTGGCACAAGACCGATCCGTGTGGAGAACATTGGGGGAGACCTATGTCCAGCAGTGGACGTCTTTTGGCTGAAATGATAATGATGTTGAAATAGTATAGATGAAAGAAAGATAATTGTGATATCCATCCATAGCTTATATAAGATGTCTGATATTTATTAACTTTAACTCATTCCAGGAGACACGTCTGCAACTGCAGGTTACCGAGTGACTAGATTCCTTCGTCATCCTCTCTACAACGCGTGAGTATAATCTGATAAACTAAAGTACGAGACTTCGAAGTACATTGGCTCTCTGCTTCCAAGACCTTAGTACGGAGTCAGGTCAATGTGTGAGGTGTTGAGTGAATTTGTTATTACTTATTACTCTTAATATTATATTATTTCCATGACTTGTAGTAACAACTACGACTACGACATCGCCATCGTCACGGTGGCCCAGGACATCCAGTTCAGCGACCGGGTCGGCCCCGTCTGCCTGCCCTTCAAATTCGTCAACACCGACTTCACTGGAGCCAAGTTCACTATATTAGGTATTTTCATTATCTTTATTATCATCACCACCATCGAATTTTCTTTATTGGGAGCCAAGTTTACTTTATTAAGTTTTGCTATTATCTTCAGTATCATTACCTCCATCATCTTTTCTTGCTTCTAAGTTATCTGATGATGTTTTTATTTCAACTTCACTGGAGCCAAGTTCACTGTATTAGGTATTTTCATCATTCTTTGTTATCATCAACACTATCATCGTCTTTTCTTGCTTCGAAGTTATCTGAAAATGCCTTTATTTCAACATCACTGGAGCCAGGTGCCCTATGTTAGTTACTATGTTAACCATCATCATAACCACCATCATATTTGCTAAGTTTGGTACCAAAGATGTCTTAATTTTCTCTTTAGAAAAATTAAAAAGTTTTTTGTTACTAAGTAGTTACTACCTCAGAGGTTGACTACTATATTAAGTATCTTTTGCTTAGTCTGTGACTATATTAAATCTCACGTCATTTCCAGGTTGGGGTACAACCTTTGCCGGAGGACCAACGTCTCCAGTCCTGAGGAAGGTGGACGTAGATGTCATCAGCCAAAGCTCTTGCCAGTCAGCCGTCAACACGCTCACCCCACGACAGATCTGCACTTACACCCCTGGAAAGGATTCTTGCCAGGTAAGTGTTGATAACGTTTTTATCGTATGAACGAAATACTGGTCTTGGCCTCCGACACGAGAATTCGCCACTTCGCTCTATTCTCAGTTACCTCGACTTGCCATTCAATAATACTCCGAATCTAAGTAATGTTCTTCCGAAATTTTATCAGTTTTTATATGGAATAAGGTTTTCATATACTTAATCGGTCATATTTTGAGATTCTGATGGCAATTTCAGAGGAATATTTTGAGGACTGTAACGAAACTTAGATCTCAAATAAATAAATCAGGATGTTCTAATACTTAGGATCGAATAAAACGATCTGCTAAACTTATCATTATTATTTATTTCAGGATGACTCCGGAGGTCCCCTGCTGTACACTGACCCATCCACCGGCCTCCTCTTCAACCCTGCCGTCGTCAGCTTCGGCCGTTTCTGCGCGCAAGCTGGTCAAGCCAGGAGTCAACACCAGGGTACCAGGTGTACTGGACTGGATAGTGGCTAATACACCAGGGGCTAACTACTGCAGGAAATGAGCTTTACACTATACGCTGTCTTTTATTTGCTTCCTCTTTAATCTTCACCTTCTATTAACTAGTTTCCAACACGCAGTCGCAGAAACTTCCATTAAAAATTGGCAATATTACTGCTAATATAAAAATAGACAAATCCTCTAACAGATATTGGACACGGCGGCCAATCTTAACGATCAGCCACGTACGTAGGATATAATTATTATAATGCTCAGGTGCGCACACACAAGGCACTTTCTATTTCCTTACCCTCTTAATTCGATAGGTCATCAGTTGTTCCCAACTACTACAGAATCCTTAAAAACATTAATTATTGTATTTAGACGTCTTTACATTTCTGCGACTAAGTGTAGGAACTCTTCTAGCTAGAGCTTAATGATGCTATTGACTCACATATAGTGTTCCTCAGGGATGCATTTTCTGACACATACTTTATATTGCATGGTTAATCTATTAGGCTCTAAAATGTATTCTAAGTAGTTAGAATTTAATAGAGCTTCTGACACACTGTACGTTCGGTGTTCCACAAGGCTGCTTATCAGGCCCGAATCTTTATCTAGTGCATGTTATCAAACATTATTTGCTTTCTAATGTAGAACAGAATGTTTCAAGGCACTAAAACGTTTTCTATTTGACACTCTAGTACGAGACGCACTCAGAGACGTCACGTTTAACTTAATGTTCATTATCTTTTATGAATAATCTTATTCTTAAAAGACATACTTTTAAAGTGTCAATATTTTAATCTTAAATCACAATCAAACTTAATTTACGACTCTGAGTGCAGCAGTTAGTTGCGTAAAAGTACATGAATACGCCAACGCCAATGAATCAGCCAACAAACACTAGTCTTCTCACAGTAAGCCCATAGGTGGCATGGCAGGTAGGCATTGATTGCTCTTCTACTAGATTTGCACGAGGCTATTGATAAACTTTTTCGGTTTACCTCAAGGCTGCATTTTAAGTCTAATTCTTTATATAGTGCACGATTATCATCTTCACTTCGGTTGTAATTTGGAATTAAATTCTTAAAAGGCGTCAGATGATTTGTGTCTGTTTACAGAATCAAACTTAACTTAGCTAAATACATGTAAGTTCGTTACACAGAACTAAGTAGTACTTATGTCGAATACGACGAACTTGCCAGGTAAGTACAGATAGATACTTGTACCTTTAAATACACATAACACTATAAAATGTGTGCCTAATTATCGTTTAGAGATGAATAAACTGTCCAAAGATTTTCAGTAGGTATATTGACTCGCAGAAAATTGCGATTTTTCACGTCAATTGTTTTAGTTCGTGGTCTGTCTGTCATTACCATGTCCTATGATAATGAGGTAAGTTTTGGCAATATCTTTCCATGGTCAGTTTCAAATTATATTTCGTGCGTAAGGTAGTAAAAGAGCAATACAAGTTTATTGCTGACAGAGTTAAAATACGTACCTGAAATTGTTCAAAATTAACCAAAATTTCAAAAATCTTTAAGGTTTTACTTCAATTTGTGAAGAACTCTGTGCCAAACAATATATTAAAAGCGAATTAGGCAAAACAAACAAGAGACCACGGAGCAGGCAGGGAAAGCAATGGAGGGACGGTTTTAAAGCCTGCTCTAAGGTTCTAGACCAAAAACGTTGGAAGGAGAACTTAGTGCCGAAGTGGGACAGATCCAGCTCATAATAATAAAACTAGGTAATTATACCAATTAATGTCCTTCCCGGTTTCGTCGTGTTGCCTTTTAAAGCCCAGGGTAGGTACATACGTTTGACCATGATCCCAGATTTTTTTCTAACTAACAAATTTGACAAGCAACTTTGTTTGATAAACTGTCCAAAGATTTTCAGTAGGTATATTGACTCGCAGAAAATTGCGATTTTTCACGTCAATTGTTTTAGTTCGTGGTCTGTCTGTCATTACCATGTCCTATGATAATGAGGTAAGTTTTGGCAATATCTTTCCGTGGTCAGTTTAAAATTCTTTTTCTTGCGTAAGGTACCTAGTAAAAGAGTTCATTGCTGACAGAGTTAAAATACCTACCTGAAATTGTTCAAAATTAACCAAAATTTCAAAAATCTTTAAGTTTTTACTTCAATTTGTGAAGAACTCTGTGCCAAACAATATATTTAAAGCGAATTAGCCAAAACAAACAAGAGACCACGGAGCAGGCAGGGAAAGCATGGAGGGACGGTTTTAAAGCCTGCTCTAAGGTTCTAGACCAAAAACGTTGGAAGGAGAACTTAGTGCTGAAGTGGAACAGATCCAGCTCATATTAATAAAACTAGGTAATTATACCAATTAATGTCCTTCCCGGTTTCGTCGTGTTTCCTTTTAAAGCCCATGGTAGGTACATACGTTTGACCATGATCCCAGATTTTTTTCTAACTAACAAATTTGACAAGCAACTTTGTTTGATAAATTGTCCGAAACATGCAGGATGTCTAATTTCCCCTCCCTTTCACACACACTATGCGCGCTTCTGTTTGAATGCGACAGGTATATTCTCATTTGTTAAGGGATGGAATTTCTTCATTATAAGCCACCAGGATTTTCCCTGACCACCTAATACTAATACGAGCATACTTTTATCTTCAGGTAGGGGGTCAGCATGCGTGGTCTTTTAGAGACTCTATTTCTACTGACATCAGGCTGTGCCTTGACTGGAGGAATTATAAGATGCGAATTTAAGAAATACGTAAGTATCTCAGTAATTGTAATAGGTCTTCGCACTAAGGTCTAATGCACGCCACGGCTTTCGATTTTCGCCCACTCTCATCCATCCATGTAGTTAATGTGAAAGCTACAAAATACAGGCATCTTCTGACCTGTAGCTTTCGGTGTTGAGACACTGGGTCCGTAAGGTCGCGACGGTCTCTCTCTAGACGTTCTATGACTTAGAAAAACGTCCCTACTCTATCAATAAAGTCGTGAAATTTATTCTTGAGGAATTACTCAATGGAATTACCATACTATATTATGACATAAGCAGCCAGTGGCGCCAACAAATTTCATAACTTTCTTGATGCATTATGGGTACTCGCAATTTATTATTTAAAACGTGCCCAAGACATTAAATTAAATTGAACTCTTAATTTAAACAAGTAATCGTAATATTTCAGCTAGTACCCGAACAAACGTACTACATGTACAGCCCTGGGTACCCTCGCAACTACTCCTCGGAGATCCAATGCCGGTGGACGGTGACCAGCCCCCCAGGGTTCGTCTGCAGGCTCAACTGTTCAGAGATTGTACTAATAGAGGTAACGGTGATACAAGCTCCGGCATGTTTTTTATGAGTAGACAAGCAGACGGATCACCTGATGATGATGAGAAGAAAACATGAATGAATGAATGAGTAGGTACCTTTTTTTTAAGTGATAGCTGGTAAACGAGCAGGCGGATCATAGACACCTGCTACACCAGAGGAAGAATTTCGTTGCCGGCCTTTTAAAAAGGAATATTTATTTATTTAGTTTCAACCTTCATTCAGTATGCTTTAATGCCAAGAGGCATTCTTTATCAATCCACTTTTGGGTCATGCAGGAAGGACAATTAGTTTCTGTCGTTCGTCAGGATCAGGTCAGAAATACCCCAGGCCTGGCTATCGTCATCATTCCAAAGTTTGTACAAATTAGTAAATTCCATTTTCATATCTTCTTTAACAGTCCCTCCTTGGATCGCTTGGTGGTCTCCAACACTGATGACCCTTCTCTGGCAAAAAGCTATAGAAATTCTTAAATTCTACTATTTTCATACCTTTTTCAAGAGCCCCTCGTGCTCCTTTAATCGCTTGCTGGTCTCCACCACCGAAGACCCTTCTCAGGCAAAAAGCTGTACAAATTCCTAAATTTTGCTAATTTTATACCTTCTTCAAGAGCCCCTCCTGTTCCTTGGATCGCTTGCTGGTCTCCAACATCGGGGACCCTTCTCTGGTGACCGCTAACGCGTATTGTGGGCGCCGCGCCATCACTGAAGTCTCCATCGGCCGAAGGATTACGATGAGTGAGTTAGTTATCGATAAGTACTTAACTTTATCTGTGGGAGAGCCACGCTTTTTTTTATATAAGATGGGTTTGCACTTGACCTCATCTCACCTGATGGAGAGTGACAATGAGGTCTAAGATGTAGCGTGCTTTCCCAGAAGAAGCCTATTCACTCTCGACTTAAAGACACCCAAATTGTAGCTCTCTGGAAATACAGAAGCCGGCAAGTTGTTCCATTCCTTAGCAGTTCGTAAGTACCAAGAAAGAAGAAGCGAAACGCTTAGGACGAGCTTTGTTATAATATGGTCCAGCTCTACCAGAGTGATACCATTGCCTTATAGATAACCAGCGTGAAGTAACACCTGTGCTGTTTTTCGTCGAGTGGCTGAGGGTACGGAAGGCCCAGTGGGGAAAGGGATTAAGTTTTGCCAGCGCGTTTGTGACTCCACTAGTGTTGCAGGTGTCCATGGGCGGCGGCATTGCTTACCATCAGGTGACCCGCCTGTTCATCTGCCACCTATCAGTTTAAAAGAGGTACTGATTCATTCATTCATGTCACCTTCTCATCATCAGTAGATCAATCTCCGTGGCACCTATCATTATCACTTTAGAGGAGTAGGTACACTTTTCTGCAGCAGCGTTTTTTTTTTTTATGTGATAGGTAGCAGGCGAGCGGGTGGATCACCTGATGGTAAGCAATTGCCGCCGCCCATGGACACTTGCCACACCAGTGGAGTTACAAGCGCGCTGCCTACCTTTTATCTCCTTCTCCCCCGAGTGGGCCTCCGGTACCCTCACTCACTCGGCGAAACACAGCACAGGGGCTGCTTCACGCCGGTTTTCTGTGAGGCAGTGGTATCACTCCGGTCGAGCCGGCCCATTCAGCCGAAGCGTGGCTCTCCCACAGTTTCTTCAACTTCACACCATAAGTCATTTCTTGTGTACGATTGTGATGTGGCAATATTTTACAGATTTTTTTTTGTATGTGGTAAATGAGCAGACGGATAACCCGAACGTAAAAGATTGTCACCCACTACGCCAGTGAAATCACAATTGCGATGCCAACTTCTAAACCTGTTTTTTTTTTATTAGACTATAGGCCAACGTGGTCAAGCCACAATCGCACCTGATGGAAAGTGACGATGAGGTCTAGGATGACACGCGATTGCTTAGAAGATGCCTGTTCACTCTTGCCTTAAAGATATCCAAATTTGGATATTCTTGCCTTAAAGATATCCAAAATTGGACCACTATAATTAATTATAGTGGTCGGGAAAAACAGACCTCGGCAGGGAGTTCCACTCCTTAGCTGTCCGTATGATAAATGTGGAAGCGAATCGCTTCCCCCCGATGACTTTATTGTAATCACACTTTCAAGTCCAAAACAATTTTCAGGTTTACTAACTCCTAAATGGACACTTGGGGGGCGTTTTCTTTGTGAAGTGTCTGCAGAAAAAGAAAACTTCATCTGTAAGTTAACGCATTTCTATTCTATATCTTCTATCTTCTATAGGTACTATTTATAAAGAGATAATATAGACAACGACAAGGCTTATAGGTAAACCGAAAACACGAAACGCTTGCGCGATGGAATTGGACACAGCGCCATCTATTGGCTCATTTCTGAATTACGGTCCCGAAGCGAAGTGAGGGCGGGCCTCTAATAGTAATTTATATTTCTGCTTTGTATTTTTTTGTTATGAGATGCCGGTCAGAGGCATAGAAATAGAAATAGAAATTTCTTTATTCAATTTAAATCCTTATAGAACATTAATGAATGTCAAATATTATGTAAGCTACCGCTGATTCGGAAAGTTGATTTCTACCGAGAAGAATCAGCAAGAAACTCAGAAGTATATATTGTCTGTTACTGTCAAAGCTTGAACTAGGTACGGTAAATTATAATATTGCCCATTGGTAATGAGACATTTCTCATGTTAAATGTCTAAAAATATTTGATTTTACATCAAGTGATGGTGCATGAGTTAGATTCTCAGATTTTATGAACTAGGTATTTGACTAATTCAACGTTTCAGTAAATAAATGATTGGCAGTACACGTGGTTAAAATGTTAAAAGGGATGTAAATGTTCACAAATAATCCCTGTAAATAGTAGTGTAGTTGTATGAATGATTTAAGTATTTATTTAATTTCAGACCCATTGTCAGCAGCTACACTTGGATTGAGACGGTGGAGTGGATAAAGTCAAAGCTGATCTTCAATTTGGATTTAACAAAGAAAATGGCATAAAATTAAAGAGTACCTAAAAAATATGTTGACTACTTATTTTTATTATTCTTAATCTTAATGTTCGTCAACATCAGCATTATTGAATTGATACTTTTTGGACAAACCTTGTCATTTACTTTTATACATTTTTTGTTCTTTTTAAGCCTTTAGTTAATTTCAAAATTAATAATTTTCTTTCCGAAAATAAAAACCGGCATGGAAATAATTTTGAATTTTGAAAATACTTATTGTTATGTGGTAATCAATTACCTATAGGTATACCTTACCATTATTTTGTTTGTTATTCATCTTTTCAAGAGGAAGGGAGAAAAATTTTGCATAATAACATTACAAAAAATATTTTAAGTGACATAAATTCACCCTATCTTCATAAAGAGATTAATGAAAGACCCTGAAAACAGGAAAGAGTTTTCATTCGCCCATCAAAAAGTTCCCCCTCACCCGTCGCCTAGATGTCGCCACTTTGTAAGCGGGAAAACTGACAGCGGACTGTGGCGCGAAAATATTGATTTTCGCTGCGCGTTTCATTTCACCGCTATCTTCGCCCCACACACTTTGGTCTCAGTGATTTGTAGAAAACTCTAACAGCCTTTAAATAATAATTTCCATATTTTTCCACTGAAGAATGTAGATTAAAAAAACATGAGTGTTATTTTTTTATTAACTTTCAATTTCGCAATGGCGTAGTGGGGTGTAGGTTACATAGTTTTTTTTCTCCGGTTTATTTTTATTAGTCAAAGATGGTAGGGATGCGGATGCTGGTGAATAGGTAGTTATGAAACAGAAGAAATGCCGAAGAGGATTCCCTTCCACATCGTGTACGCGACAAGTAAGTACCTACATAGTTTTATCCTAAGTCCTAACTAATATTGCGAAAAATAAATGCGAAAGTAACTCTGCTACTCTTTCACGCCAAAACTACAAAACGGATTTGAATGAAATTTGGTATACAGATGATTTGGACCCTGAGAAAGAACATAGACTACTTTTTATTGCGAAAATGGGTTAAAAGGGAGGGGTGAAAATTGTTACTAATTAAAAATGTTAGTAGGTACCCAAAGATACTATTCCATGTAACAGCTAGTTACGATATGAAAGAGTCAATTAGTAAAGTCAGTTAATTATATGACTACCTATCGTATGACACGGAACTGTGTTAATTTGATTGGAGTGTTATCGTGAACTAGATCAATTTTGTATAGTGCGATTATGATGACCTAGGTTAGGTATTTGGTCATTACATTAAAATCGTAGACTATTATTATTGACTGTTGTGAAAAATTTAAGTTAACTGCTACCTACTGACCGGCTTGGCTCAATAGTACCAACTTACTTCTTTATTTTTACTTAATTTTATTTTGAAGATAGAACATATAGAATTTGCAGCATTTCCTAATTAAATAGTTGCATTAGGCACATACCTAGTCACTGCGGAATACTTACCTACCCCTTGTTAATTCGCTGCATTATTCCTCTACCCAAAGGTTGTCTGGAAGAGTGGAAGAGATCGGTATTAGCGATAAGGCCGCCGATATTGTACTTGTAAATTACTATTAGCATTAAGTTCTGTACCTAATGTGTTGTGCAATAAAGAGTATCTATCTATTTACTCTATTTACTGAAAGACTTTGATTTTTCCGAAAAGTTAAAAGTTTATAAGTATTTTTGTTTGGTATTCGATTCGGTCGATTTTGGTTGTTTCTCAAAAACGCGATTGATGGATTCGAATCAGAGAGATAAATAAAATTACCAATGCCAAATAATTTGAAGCAGTAGGAGAGTCAGCATCAAAATTTCTTAGCTGAACGCTACCACGCATCTACCAAACGTATTGAGAGAGTGAGGATACCAGCCAGAGGGCCAATTCATGGGGAAAGAGAGTTAAAGTATTACGGGTGTCTATGAGCGACGGCAATTAGAATCAGTCAAGTGATCTGACTAGTCGTCTGCCACTTACCTACCACCTCAAATAAGTCTTATTCTATTCCATTATATTCTAAAGGCTGTTAACTTCCTCTGCCTATAGGTTGTCTGAAAGAAATCACTACAAACGATACGACCGCCTTTGTACTGTTTATATCGCTGTTATTTCATTCATGTATTCCATTTCTGAGCAATAAAGAATATCTAGGTATATATTATAAGTCGTCGATTAGCTCGATATAATGTGTGTCTACAACCTTCCACGTTGTCGCCGGCTTAGCTGATTATAAATGCACTAATCCTACTACCCCCGCGAGCGTAGGTACTGTAATATTCAAGAAGGCACGTGTTCAAATCGATACGTTATTGATTCGTCATTCGTCGACCACTAGTGATGTGACAACTCCAGGCATCGATCTAGGTAGTTGAAACCTCTTGTGTCGGTCGTGGCCTCAAGGTGGAATGGCAGGGCTTACTGATCTCGAGAGGCCCTAAGCCGAAAAGCGAGCTCTTGGCTCAACGAGATTTTTATTAGCCCTCTAAAAAGGATAAACCTTCTAATGAGCTTGAGTCATAAAATTGACATTGGTTGAAGCTGCTGTCAAAACAAGATTTTTTGACTTTTGTGGTACGATAGCAACCTTTAAATAGGTAGTTCGTAAATTATCAGCCCTTCACAATTTGAGCGCAGCATAAGACCCAGCATCGTCATTGTCCACTTATACAGTTGGACATAGGCCTCTCCAAATGTTAGTTCGACCGAAATTTTGCTACTCGCATCTCGTATCCAGCTCTTGCCAGCCAGATCGTCCTCTATCTGGCCCGAGAACCTCCTTCACTACGTCTACTGAGACGCAGTAACCTCTCCAGAACTCATTTACCCCAGCAATTGTCGGTTACTGGTAATGGCTGTCAAGGCCAGAACACTAAACATAAGGTACTTGATCCTTGAAAAAGTTAGAATTAAATCTAGGTACTTACTTAGCTCTCAAGAAAAACTTTCAAGCTATAAAACCCTACTGAGTCGTTGAAATTCATTCAACGAAGCGAATTCTGTAATCAACGTCTAGATAAACAAACAAAACGTGCAGTCTCGACAATTCGACATCTCGAGGCTTAAGCACAGCACTACCCATCACTAGTGTAGGCAAATCTACATTCATATGACTTCTATAAAGTTAATAGGTTAATGCGGAGCGCGCTTTGCCTTTCGGAACTCTTTACAATTCAGTTCATAGAGAATCGATTTGCTTTCAAAGTGGTTTGTTATAGGTAGGGTAGGTACGTCTGTTGATTCGTTTGGATTCCAATAGAAGCACTTTTACAGCACTAGGTACATACATCTATTTAACTAAAAATTATTATATCCATTGCCTAACGAAATCTTTTTGGAGGTTTTTCTTAACTTATAAAATACTACGTTAGATAGGTAATTAATTAGTGCTTAAAACTAAGTAGACTGATATAGTGCGGTAGGACTAGAATTCCCAGGCTTTCTGATCAAGCCAGTCTTTTGATTTTGGTTGCATGTCATCGTCACACAACATCGTCTCTAAAGGTTCTAATAGGTTTGAATGCTGGCAAAATCGACACGCCTAGTGCTAGCCTGTAGGATCGCAGAGTGCGTGGTGGTGGCAGATGCGTAGGCGCCGCGCGTCCCCGCACCGCTTTAGTTGACGCGATGCTGGCCAAGGGTCGCCGATTCAACCCCAGAGCACTAGCACGCCAACGCCTAATCTATCTATCTAGATGGAGATCTAGCCGAATTACTTATTCAAGCTGGAATAATATTCGCAGGTGAAGACAGCTCATACCCAGCATGCGAGCTGAACTCCCAGGGGCCGGCGGCGCGCGGGTGGCGCAGCGCCGGCGCTCCGCCCCACGAGCTGCTGCTGCGCCTCACCCGGGTCACCAGCGTGCACAAGCTGCAGCTACTGGCGACACCACCAGCTCATACGTGAGTCTCCATAGAGTGACCCTAGTAGTCGGAGCTTATTCCCGCTTCTTCTTCTCGTGTCGATGGTATCAAGATATAAAAAAAAATCGGCCCAATACTCCGCCACAACGACTGCGCTCGCGCTCCCCACCCTCTCCCCGCTCGATTCCCGCTGTCTACATCGAGTAAGCGAAAAGACCTAGACTAAGGAGAAAGTTCTGCAAGAACGCCAGTCATGTGCTGTTCGCGCCCCAAATGGGGAGAGATGAAACAGATAATGGGACGGAAAAGATTTTTGTAGGGAGCAAGCAAACGCTATACGGATAACTGCCCAGTGCATGTAACAATGGCGTGTCGCACGTCTCGTTCTGTAACTAAGTAGGTATGCCAAGAAGGTGGGACCATGGGAAGGTGGTGGGTCATGTCCATTCCGGGTAGATAGTGACACAAAAAGTGTTTAAAAAAACATTCCCGATGTGTGTTCTCCATCAGGTGCGATGAGGTCAAGTGCATACCCATTTAATAGGTATAAAAAATATGTTCATCCCCTCTTAGTACTTAGAAGGGTGGACAATGGGAATGTTTTAAACATTTGTGTCACATTCAATTCAATTCATTTCTTGTCAATCATATGAGGCAAGATGTTACAGTTCAGCATTAGTACATAATAATATTTTTTCCGCCTGGGATGGACAAACAGAGCGTGGACAGCGGAAATAAGCCGTAGCTGAGAGTGCAGTGCCAGGGCCCTACATCCTCCTCCAAGGGCCCTGCTTCTTCTTTTAGGACTAAGAAAGAAGTAGGTAATGAACTTATTTTTATTTGACAGCGGCGTGTGTGGAGGTGCTGGTATCAGGAGGGCTGATCTCCGAAGGGGCCGCGACGCCATGTGGCGCCACCTACACCAGCGTGGGTCGAGTCACTCTCGCCAAGCCCACCCCGCAGGCCCGCACCAGGGAGCTAAGGTAACCTTTTTAGTCCACTACTTCTGATACAGCATTTAGGCTTTCCCAGTCAACAGCTGTTCATATGACTTTCGAAATACTTATTATACGCTACTTTGATCGATCCTTTAGTCCGAGACGTGTTCACCACACCTAAAAATTGGTTTACTTCAACGATTGACGCTATACGACTGGCAGGCCCACTGCCACTTCAGCTTGCAAATCAAGTGAGCTGTGCAGGGCCACAGTGCACACAGGTGCCAAGGCAATAGGGCCGCCGACGTTAACATAAAGATTAATGAAGACAAATAAGCGTTTCATGCCGAGCTAACATACTCGCCACGAGATAATTTGTCGACACTCGTATTGTGTCGGCGCAAGTTGCTTCTCGCTCACCTGACTGAGCGATGAGCGGGATAGAAGGATGCGCTCTCGCGAACGAGAGTCGACAAAATTATGACGCGGTATGCATGTTAGGTCCAATGGACACAGATGCTGTAGAGAGTCGGCATGCTCCTGGAGCTATGTCCATGACTTATGATCATCGAACCGAGCAGTTCTCAAGCGATGGTCCCATTTCACTATAATTGTATTTACAGATCCGCAGCGCTTCCCGAACCAACTGTAGCCCGTTTCGTCAAACTCCGACTTTCCGGACCACATCCTCCAGCAAAAGAAGATGATCAGGTGAATTTCTTTATTAAGAACTCGAAATTAACGTCTTTAAAAAAGTCATCAGCTAAAATGGGATTAGGTTGATTAAGTCTACCCAATGCCTGAAAATTTTTGGGCAACTATCACCACAAAGTGGTCTCCGGAAAGTAATAATGGATCACGCGGTGCCTTCTTTACTGGAAAGATTAATTTGATGCCTATCTGACTGATAATGTATATAGCCACAGCACAGAAAACCGGTGTGAAGCAGCCCCTGTGTTATGTTTCGCCGAGTGAGTGAGGGTACCGGAGGCCCACCTGGGGGGGAAGGGGATAAAAGGTTGGCAGCGCACTTGTAACTCCACTGGTGTTGCAAGTGTCCATGAGCGGCGACAATTGCTTACCATCAGGTGATCCGCTACTGTCGTCTGCTACCTATCACATAAAAAAAAAAATAGCCGTGATCAAAAAACGTTGAAAGGCGGGTAAGGCCACTGTCCTGCAGTGGGACAGTACAAATAGGTACTACCATTACCGTTTGACTTTTTCCTTCATGGATAATGTTCCATGCATCTGCACTGAGCAAAATAGCCTATTATTCCTCCTTCTAGGTAGCATTAATGGCAGTAAATGTCCTGGGAGAAGAAGTGGAAGACGCGGAGAAGGCCACCCCAACATCAGCCGAGCCCAGCTATTCTCCCTACGACGACCTGGCTTTTGTGATGTACGTGGACACTGAGATCGCAGACCTGGTGCGGAACTTGGATGAGAAGAAGAAGACCGCTGTGGCTGGTAAGTGTTCTACCTTAAAATGACTCTCTCAGGTAAATGTTTGTTTGATGGGATGGGAATGACTTGGGTTTGTTTAGGTTTAGGAGGATTTTGGAAGATATTTTTTTAAGAATTTCAATGTCGTATTATAGTCATGGGCAGGGCAATAAGCTAGTAGAACTGACGGTCAATGGAGCAAAAAGGTTCTATTAATGGTGGTTCCTTCGCCACGTATATATATGTACGAACACGCAAAACGCTAGTGTGGGGAGGTCGCCGACAAGACGCCAACGCTCAACGGGCGCTAGTCTGGGGTCAGCCTTAGATGTCCATTAACAAGGTGGACAGACGTCCTGATTAAGATTGCAGGAATGCTACCGGCTTATCTGAAAGTTATTAATGGAGGGAGGCACACGTTTAGAAGCCTATAACCAATGCTACGGCCATGTAATGAGAAGAGAGGAGGAACATGTTACCAAAAGAGTGATGGGTATGAATGTAAGTGGGTGGAGGAACAGAGGACGGCCGAAAAAGAGATGGATGGATTGTGTGAAGAATGACATGACTGAAAAGGGGGTGGATGATACGATGACGAATGACAGGGACGAATGGAAGAAGAAAACATAAGTACTGCGCCGACCCCAGATAACCTGGGAACAGGGCAGGGAAATGATGATGAACCAATGATCCAAAGTGAAGAATCGTCATTATAAATCACTTGTTTTAGTAGTTTGGCTTATTTGATTGTTTGACTTTGCAGAAGAACGCTTCGAATACGCTCGCCGGCTGAAATCTGCCGGCTCCGCTCTCGCCGCGGCCGGCATCCGCATTGGTCGATGGCGCCTCCGCAAGAGGACCGCGGCAGCCCGGGACGACTTCGAGCTGGCCAGGAGGATGAGGGACCGGATCGCGGACGCACTGGTCGGGGTGAAGGAGGACCCTCAGCTGTGCAGGCTGTTCGAAGAAGACGGGGTAAGAGAAACTTCTCTTACATTCACCATTAACCACCTTCAAAAGACTTTTACCATGGGTCTTCTCCTAAATGGGCTGAACGGAGTGACACCACGGTCTCACAGAAAATTGGCGTAAAGCAACTCCTGCGCTGTACCAAACGTGTGAAGATACCAGAGGCCCAATGCGGGAGAAAGGGGAAATTAAAGGTTGCTAGAGCAGTGGTGACTCCACTGGTTTTGCTGCTGCAGCAAACGTTTACCATTAGGGGATCCGTGGAGCGATTCAGTAGAGCAGAAAGGTGTTTAGTGTTCTCTAGAAAACTCATTCCAGAAGAAAAGTAACTCTTAGGAAGATCCCCACATAAGCTTGTGTTAACACCGTTTAATCCCCTTTGATTGATTGATTTTATGTCGTCCCATTAAGGCTGCGTCATTCCAAGTGCCAAAAAGAGTTATTTTTCGTCGCTCTCGGAATCGACACATCGAGTAACCTACTCATTTTGAAACATATAAGTAGGTTTAGAAAGTCCACATTCATTCTACAAACGCCCCTTAAGGGTCTCCCAATGTGTATTATGCAAATAAATAATTATTCTGTTCCTGTTTCTGTTTCCAATAGATAAGACTCCCAACAGAAGTATATATTTATTTATTATTTATGAAGAGATAACTTTTATAGACAACGACAAGGCTCTTAAGTAAACTTACCGAAAACACGAAACGCTTGCGCGATGTAATTAAACACAGCGCCATCTATTGGTTCATTTCTGAATTACGGTCCCGAAGCGAAGTGAGGGCGGGCCACTAGTCATCCATAAATTAAACACCTTCCTTTCTTATTTCAGCCGGACTCACGCAACGACTCTTCAATGCCAGCAGAGTACGACTTCTCCCACCACCTCTCGCCGTCTGTGGTGGCTGGATCCCTCAGCCTGGACATCCCCTCGCCAGTCCCTCCGCTTGAAGAACCAGAGCAGCAGGAGTTTATTAATGGGGAGGAGGAAGTCAGTAACATGCCAGGGGTAAGTCAAACTTCAGGGTTTAAAAATCGTATCCTCCTCATTGTGGAATCAACTTCCCGCAGCGGTATTTCCGAACCGGTACGACATCCAAATCTTCAAGAAACGAGCCTTTACCTTCCTAAAGGGCCGGCAACGCATCCACACTCCTTCTGTTGGTGTAGCTGATGTCCATGGGCGGCGGTGTTCACTTACCATCAGGTGACCCGCTTGCTCGTTTGCCTTCCTATACTATAAAAAAAATCACTAAATTAGTCTCTACAAAATAAACTGATAAAATTCTAAACAATTACGTATAATTGAGTAACTAAGTAAGTAGTACAACATCTCATCAGGACATCTGACCTGACATTTGATTCCGTATATCATCTGAAGCACTGTGTTTAATATCGTAAGGTCCAGACAGCAGACACAATAGAAAATCAATTGTTTTATGCCTTTCAAAAGGCTTTTGGGTCTTACGATGTTAAACAAGAGTGACTATCTCACTGTTTGATATTTGAATTTGATAGTTTAAACCATTTTATTTTCAGTCCCCCATCCAAATGCTTCAGGACGTCATCCAGCCAGTATCTCCCGAGCCTTTACCCCAGCCGACCCAGCAATACCAGGCGTCCCCACAATACCAGGCCTCCCCCCAATACCAGGCCGCCCCCCAATATCAGGCTACCACACAATACCAGGCTACCACACAATACCAGGCTACCCCACAGCATCAGGATACCCCACAATACCAGCCTACCCCGCAGTACCAGGCGCCTACAGAAGACAGAGTGGACAAAGCAGAAACGCAGAGAGTGGAAGAAATCAAGAAGAGAGAAGAGGAGGAGTTGAGAAAAGAGACTGATAGTCCGAGGAGGAGCATCACGCCAAACGCTGCCAACGGTTGGTACATTCGATTTTTATTTATTTTTTACTTCTTTATTTCTTATTTCTTCTTTATTTCTTATTGTTGGATTGGTTGAAGTGTTTTTATCATTATGGGGCCTTTTGACCGTGGAAGAGCTTAGGTTTAGGCTTAGCCTTAATAAGTGTGACCACTTGAGTGCAAGTGGTACCAATTCATCTCAGAAAACCGCTGTGAAGCCGTTGTTACCGTGTTTTGCGGGAGGACCAATGCGATAGGAACGGGAGTCTAAAAGTTGGCAGCACATTTGTGACTTTATTGGTGTCGGATGACCATGGACAACGGCAATCTGTCTGTTTGTCTTTTCATCCTCAAAAAATAACTTAAATGTCACCCCCACGTTGGGCGCCATTTTAGAGTACCTACTTATTAAGCCTGAAAAACTACGTAGGTATAAGTAGCTACACCTGTTGAGCAAATAACGAATTCCCATAACTAATGAGACTTTACCTGTTTATCACAAACAACAATTAGTTGACTAATGCAAAATTAAGTTTTTTTAGATTTCTGTTATTATAGAATGGCGCCCAACATGGGGCTGATTTTTAAATTTTCACGATAATTTACTTATATGACAAAAATCTTTACAGGAACTTTAGTGAGACGTAGAAATAAAAGCGCGGGACCTCGATCCACGTTTGAGGCTTACGAAGAAAGACTGCTACCAGCTCTCAGACAGTAAGTACCTATTTTTATCGTTTAATAAGTGGTTCATATTTAAATAAAAACCTTGATTCTTTTAATCATAGCTCTCCTAAGAACCAGAGCTTTGAGACGAGGTATGAAACTAACTATTGGTGTATGCTCGAATGTTGTTATAGAGTTTCTAACATAGTACATGTTTTGATGTAGGTCCTTCCTTCTAGTAATATAGTGGCCCACACATTTCGGGACTTAGTCATCAAACTCTAACCAATAGATGGCGCTGGGCATTCGATTACGTCGCGCAAGTGTTTCGCTTTACCTATAAGCCTTGTCGTTGTCTATAGAATTTACCTCTGTCTAAATAATTAAAATTAATAAAAAAGTACTATAATAAAAATATTACAATTTATCAAAATTAACATACTTAATGGATGTATTGTAGCTATTAAAAATATGCTAATTTAGGCAGTAATGATTAACTTACTGTGGTTAATTTTAGAATAGAGAGTATGTAAATAAAATTAATCATAGATGTTTCTTCAAAATTGTAGTCTATTTTCCTTATTTTTCTTTCTAGAAATTCCTGCTAGAACTATATACCTATTTTTATATTTTTCACCAATTAAGCTAAGAATGAAATCAAGTGTAAAATCGATTAAAAATATTGATACAGAGTCTGACTACCAAGTATGAAATTTTCTTACCGTTTTGTCACTAATTACGTCACTCAATTTACTATTTAACTAGTCATTAAATAGTTTACTTAATCGATTTTGTTTCTTTCTTTATAATTAATTTTTAATTTTATCTAGCTTAAAGTAAATTATCTAGCCTTAAGGCCTATCAATAGAACACATAACAAACTTGTTATTTAGTAGAAAACATTTATCCAACAAAAAACATCGTTTCTTTTATTAAAAAAAAAATAAAATTTGCTTAGCCCCACGTTGGGCGCCAAAATTTTTTCCGTATTTTTCTATATCTATGTGAAAATTTTACTAGCTCGCACACAAACGAATACCTTCGAGAAGCCCGCGAGGAGGAGTGCAGTGGCGGCAGCGCAGCGTCGCACCCGCGCACGGTGCAGCCGCATAAGCTCAATGAGAGAGAGAGGAAGCAGGCTGCACTGCCCATACTCATATTTGGGTATCCACTGGTAAGTCTCTGAAGAAACGAGTACCTCCGGAAAGGTCTGAACTAGGAGTGAACTTCCCAGATAACAATTTAAACTTGAAACTGACTTGCGATAGGTTTGATGTATCAAACATGAAGCTTTGTCTCAAATTTGCCGTGGCAAGTGTATAAACTTGAGGCGAGGTTAAATCAAACTTTCTAGTTCCGAAGCAACAAACTTACTAGAAAATTATTCTATAAAGTGTATGCAAGTTTGACATAACAAAGTTTGGAGGCCAATCGGGGGGGAAGGGGATAAAAGGTTAGCAGCGCACTTGTTGTATGTGTTCATCATGGACGGCGGCAATTGCTTACCACCAGGTGATCCGCCTGCTCGTCTGCTACCTATCATATAAAAAAACCTTGTCTCAGTTCCACACACTTTCCCAAGCAGGGCGCAGTGGCAGATGTCCCCGAGTGGCGCTCCACAACAGTCACGATTGCAATAAAGAATCCATGACTTTAGTATTAATCACAAATTGGACTTCTGGTAGTCATTGTTTGGAAAAAAATCTCGTCATCGCGATGTAGAAAATAAACACGTCAACCGCACAAATAACTTGGTAATCCAGTACAAATACATAGCATTACAATTTTATATTTGCGGTTGTCGCCTTTCTTGAAGAACAACACGAGTATCTTTGAAGGACCACATCAGAAATGATGTAATCCGACAAAAAACCAGAGTCACCGACATAGCCCACCGAATTAGCAAACTGAAGTGGCAGTGGGCTGGTCACATTAGCCGCAGAACTGACAACCGTTGGAGCCATAAGGTCCTTGAGTGGAGACCGCGACTCGGCAAACGTAGTGTTGGACGCCCTGCTACAAGATGGGATGACGACATTCGAAGGCTGGCTGGAGTGAGCTGGATGAGAGTGGCCGAAAATCGGGAGCGGTGGCGTGCATTAGGGGAGACCTATGTCCAGCAGTGGACGAACGTGGGTTGCTGATGATGATTTGCGGTTTGCTTTGCTAAACAAAATGCACAGAGTTCGTTTCGTTCCCTGAACCGCACAAATAACTTGGTAATCTAGTACAAATACATAGCATTACAATTTTATATTTGCGGTCAAACTTTGCTTCAAAATTATCAAAGCCTTGAAACATCATACCTTAATCAACAAGCTTACAGCAAATTTTGTCATAAACTTGATTTTTCATGTTTGACGTGACAATCTAAAAATCAAGTTTGAAGCAAGCTCGCTTGCTATCTGGGTTGCGGCCAGATGTTGATCTAGACCTCAAACAAGGATGTGGTCAATCTACCTGCATCCCAGCGACTCATCGTATCATCTACGACGAGAGTCCACTGAAGGCTCTCTCCTGGTAAGTAATCACCACCATCCATGAACATCTGAGAGATCATAGAGGTCGCTGATGCGTTACCGGCCTTAATAAGACATACTTAACATAGTTCCCACCTGATTTTGAACCTTGTATATTATTCTGTACTTAAAGTACATAAGAGCGAAAACCAATGAATTTTTCGTTGCCTTAAGTTTAAGTTTTAAGGCAAGAGTGAACAGGCATCTTCTAGGCAAACGCGTGTCATCCTAGACCTCATCGTCACTTTCCATCAGGTGCGATTGTGGTCAAGCGTTGGCCTATAGTGTAATAAAAAAAAAAAAAACTTATGGCCTATCTAGGGTTAAGGAGTGCGCTCTTCGTACTTATCTAAGCCGTCAGGAAATACTGCCGCGGCTAAACCAAGCAAAACTGAGGTTCATGGAAGAAAATTCAAAATATAAAAAATCAAGAAGATAAGGATGAAATGACATTTCTGCTTCCCAGGTCGAGAAATTCTACTCCAAAAACTACCTAGACAAAGAAGAAGGACTAGCCCGCCTCCGCGCCGAACTGACCTCCCCCACAAACGGCAGCACGAAGACTTCCCCCAACAAGACGGCGAGGGCAGCGGCCCTCCTGCTCCAGAGGGTGATGAGAGACAAAGTGTTCTCCGTGTACAGCCAGGCCAATGAGGTTGTGAAGGTGCTGTTCCAAGAATTCGTTCCTGACAGGTAAGGAACTATTTTAGAAGTTGTAACTAGGGTGGTGATGTAGAAAGGGTCGCATCTTTGACATCGTAAGACCCAAAAGCCTTTTAAAAGGCAAAACAAATGATTTTCTGTTGTGCCTGGTGTCTGGACCTTCTGCGCTTGGAGTCCTGGGTCAGGCTTAACTTTGTACCTGAGTTTTTGTTAAGAAATACTCTGCAGTGTCAGTCTGAAAGATGGCGGTCTTTGCCCCCGAGGTTAGGTGAGAATAGTGACCAGCAAAATAAATGTCGAAATTCTGGGACGACATTTGTTTTTCCTCCTGAAGAAATGCATTACGCATACCCGTCTACCGGGGGGCAGACGGCTTATGTCGGACTGCCTGCGTTTGCCGAGGTTTACCGACTAAAACCTCAGGGGTTCTCCCGTCGACGCCAGAGAGGGATTGCCAAACCTAACCTAACCCATTCTGAATACTCAAAGAAGTGAATAATATTGGATGTTTCAGGGTATGCGCAGCAGAAGTAGGCAGATGCCTGGAGAAGCTTCTGCCTGAGCTGCTCCGCGCGTGCGGGGATCCTGCCCCGAGGGTGCACTCCACGGCACAGCACACCGTGCTCACCGTCGCCGACTGTCCTCAAGTCAGGTCTGAATGAATCACGTTTAAGTATTTGCTCTTGGCATTAGGGAAAAAGGTGAAGGGATGAAAAAAAATTAAATATTATGAATGTCTTTATTTTAAAACGTCAATACTATAAAAAGGGAAAGGTCCAGTCGTCGATCCTAAACATACCTAAGCTTAAATTATAAGTCAATTAGTTACTTTACACTGCCTTACACCTTTGCCAATAAGCTGTTTCATTCTTTTCCCAAAGGTTGACCGAAAGAAATCGCTACAACCGATTTATTGCAGCGCCTTATTGCACTGTCCATTGTTGTTGTATCCCTAAAATGTAATAATAATAATAAATTCACATAACATCTAACATTGATTTGGCACTTGTATTACAGATGTCAGACAGAGGAAACACAAATATTATAATTAAATACCTATATTACACCCAGACACTAAAAAAAAGGCTTATATTCATCACATAAATGTTTATCCAGGGTCCACCTTCTTTCGAATAGAACACACCACCTTTGGCGTATCAGGCAGGGTAACTACCAAATTCACACATCCGGCTAGTGTATTTTGTTTCTGTGCACTAAAGTATATCTGTCTATCTATCGTCCAGGAGCCTCCACCTGATCCCGCAGCAGCTGGTGCGGCCGGTGGCGGCGTCCATGCACCCGCGCCTGGCTCTCTCCCGCCTGCAGATGCTCGAGCAGCTCATACTCAGTCATGGGATCTCTACCGACAAGAACAGGTAATGTGGCCTTTTGTCATTACCATTATATCATGATCATTAATATCTCAGGGCCAGGTAGATTATGGAGTTAGACCATACTTAAACGCAGCGTGGGGTCCACCCACGATGGGATGCCGATGACCTGATCAAAATTGTAGAATCTAAATTCAGGCAACCTGCAACCGGATACTATGGGACAGCCACGTTTCGACATGAATGGGCCAGCTCAAGCGGAGTAATAGTGACGTGACTTGGTCATTTTGTGTGGGGATTTGAAAAAAAATTCGAAGAATTTAGAAAAGTTGTTGAACAAATGTTGTTCAGAATGGTTGGTGGAACTCATGGTTAAAGGGATGTAAATGTTCACAGATGCACCCCTGTATGTAGGGAGTGCAGAAGCATTTCCGATTCCATCCAAAACCGTACCTCTGGAGCCCGGTGTACAATTGACTCTTCAAGGGTCAAGCGTACGAAAATTGCGTTAAGCGTTGAAAAATGGTCTTCCTCCAAAGAATCTAAGTTTTTCATGTTATTGTCTATTTGTTACCAGCGGCCTCACCGTCCGCCGTCTAGCAGAGTGCGGGGCAGCGGGTGCCCAACACGCCGCAGGGTCAGTCCGAGCAGCCGCTGAGAGGATCCTGCTGGCGGCCTACGCCAGGTCCCCCAGGGTAGTGCGGGCTCAGTTGCCGCCTGATGACGCCGTCACCAGGAGAAACCTCATCTACAGACATCTGTTTCAACAGTTTGATAGGATCGATATGCAGGTGGGATTATTCTTCAACTTTACTTATCGGTTATTTCTTTAATCGAAAGGGGCACCTATCACCGATAAACTGAAGGGGAGGCGTCTCTCCTGGTACGGTCATGTAAAGAGAAGAGAGGACCAACAAGTAACCAAGAGTGATAGGTATGAATGTAAATGCTTGGAGGAACAGAGGACGGCCGAAAAAGAGATGGATGGATTATGTGAAGAATGACATGGCTGAAAAGGGGGTAGATGATACGATGACGAATGACAGGGTCAAATTGAAGAAGAAAACAAACTGCGCCGACACAGGGCAGGGAGATGATGAGTTTCTTTAATTTTACAATAAGCACGTCAGGTAGAAAATCGTCAGGGCTCAGTTACCGCCAGACGATTGACGACAACGGGATCTGTTCCATAAATTTAATAGGATCGATGTGCGTACATTTATTTAACATCATTACTTTGAAGGTAGCTAGTCAGGGTTTAAGTAGACGGTTTTTCCAATAAGCTGGCTTTCCTACTTGTTCTGACTAGAATGGACTTTAAAATAATCTGTTGGCACCGTAAGCGGGGTTGATGAGAGTCCAGTTACCGCCTGACAATGCGGTGCATGCTCAGAAAAAAAAATTGGTCGGGTCGTTATCATGAAACCTGTTACTGACATTAGTCAGATAACAATCAAAAGCCCAACACTGAACATTTATCTGGAGATACTATTATAGATAATCCTCTATAGAAACTCCAAGTATATCTCAATCACAGTCGCCCGTCTAATCGCAGAAAATGCTGAACCAAGCGCCAACAGAGGAGCAACTCCTCAACGGAGACCAGTCCACAGCGGACTCCGCGCTGGAGACAGCCAGCGTCACGCAGTCCACCAGGAGCGGGACTACCAGTGGCATGACCACCAGCGGGATGACAGCGTCGTTTGGGATGGCGTCTTCTATCGGAGCCACGTCTTCGTATAGTTTGAAGTCCATGGCCTCGTCTGGTGAGTGGAACCATTTGAAATCCAGCTTGAATCAGTCTGCTTCTATTGGAACTTCTATGTGCTTGATATAGGGAGCGTCGTGACGCTACCTGTGTCGTTTGAGACAACGTCTTCCATTGGAGTAATGCCTTCGTATAGTTTGAAGTCAATGGCTTCGTCTGATGAGTGGAATCTGTTTAAATCCAGCTTGACTCACCCTGGTTCGACATGATGTCTTCTATTATAGCCTCTATGCGCTGGAGGTCGCCAGGGTCACGCAGTTTTCCAGGAGTGGAATTACCACTGCCATGGCCACCCAGCAGTCAGTAATAAAATGTTGAAACTTCTACTTACATTTTATGTGATAGACGGATGATCTGAAAAGCGAAATATTAAGTTTTTTTTTCACAAACCTAAAATGTTTGCAATTTAATTCTAGGGCCCCCGGTACCCTAGCCACCTTTCACAGCCTCACGCTGGTAGGTTACACCACGTCCAGAACGAAGAGCAGCCTGAAGAAGTCCCCGACGAAACGGTACACGCCTTCGAGGACGCCCAAAGACTTCTCCAACTATCAAATAGGATACAACAAGTTGAGGCTCGACAGCGCTGTTAGTCCAAAGCACTCGCCGAGGTCTGCTGCTAGTGCTAGTGAGAAGGTAAGAAACTACTTCATTCAATCGACAGCCTAGAAGTGACTAGTGTAAAGGCATAAGGGCCACTGTCCATAAAATTTGAATAGGGAAACAAAGGCAACAATCTTTGGACTTTTGCTTTTACTCTCCTCAGTATTTTTGCACAGCTGGATAAAATATTTCTTCATGCTCTAGAAAATGGAATAATATGTAGGTATATGTTCAGGTTGATTCTATATTTCAAAAAAAAAATTATTTGAACAAACTTACGAAGAGCGTACTCCTTCTTAAAAGGCCGGCAACGCATCAGCGACCTCTCTGATCTCGCAGATGTTGCCTGCCTGAAGAACCTGTATCTAACCACCTTGTGGAAACAACCGACTCGGTGAAAGTTCCTCTTCCAGCAATACTTTATCTTACCCGCATTGCAGGTCCATTTCCAAGAGAGCCAAACCGAGGAGGTGGTGTTCCGTCGAGCCAATCGCAACAGCGAGAATCGCCATTCCATGATCCACTATGACCACGAGCCAGCCAAGCCGCAGCTGAAGGAGCGGCCTGTTACTGTCTACGAGCCACTGCATTTGGACTACAGGGATTCACCCACTTTAGGTAAGATGGCTCATCTCAACTCAGCTGTCATTCTTCGAAAGCCGTCGCTTCGGAGCTTATCATTAACTATGTTTTACAATTCAATATTTTTTGGTGGACCTTCTTCTACCTAGTAAGTCGAGGTCTGTTTTCCCTGACCACTATAACTTGGATATCTTTAAGGCAAGAGTGAACAGGCATCTTCTAGGCAAACGCGTGTCATCCTAGACCTCATCGTCATTTTCCATCAGGTGCGATTGTGGTCAAGCGTTGGCCTATAGTCTAATAATAAAAAAAAAAAAAAAAGTCCAAGTATCGAAGTGCTGGTCGAAATCCTTGACGAATCATGTAATTTATAGCACTACGTACATATTCTTCTTTTCCGCAATCGAAGAGAATGAAGTTGGCCGGTTGTAAACCAACACTATATGTTCGTACCACGTGCTCAAGCTTCATCTTATGTCCAGGTTCTCCGAAAACTTCAAAGAACGATGTCAGAAGCATGGACTCCCTGCCGATGGACTCTCCTCAGATGTCAAGGAACGACTTGAGGTGCGACTCCGACTGCCGGAGCCTGGACTCTCCGAAGGTCAAAGCGGATTACTTCAGAGAGAGCGTGCTGGAGTCACCTAAGCTGGTGGCAGGCTTAAGGAACTTACATCTGGATGACCATCACAGCCAGATGGATGAGAGCGGGTATTACAGTCCTGGTAAGTTTCAACTGGTTTGTTAGTCTGAGCCAAGTATTTTAAAGGTTTGTGATAGGTGGCAGACGAGCAGACGGTGCACCTGATGGTAAGCAAGGCTGCTGTCCATAGACACCTGTAATAACCAGTAGAGTCGTAAATACGCTTTAACCCCCTCTCCACCAATTGGGCCTCCGGTGCCCTCACTCGACGAAACACATTCGCAGGCGCTGCTTCCACGTCCGGTCTTCTGTCGGTGAGGCCGTGGTATCACTCCGGTCGAGTCATTCATGCCGAAGCGTGGCTCTCCTATTTCCAGATTTCAGTTAGTAGGTACAGTGCATTTCGCACGCAATTTTTTTCTAGCAAGAACTACAGAATTTCAGTATTTAGAACTATCCCCTGTGTTTGATACTATGGTCCGTCCAAGCATAACCACAAAGAAGCTGTCGAATGGATCGCGAGAAAGAGATATACATTCTTAATAATTAGGGCATGCTCTAATTATAATAATATGAGGGTGATTTCGAATTATTGGCACAGGTCGCCCGACAACAGATGGTTTCCAGCGATCACCAGTACGAGAGCTATGATGGGGGGCCGGCGTGACATGCCCAGTGACAACACGCCGGAACCAGTATGCCAGTGAGTAGTTTTTGAAGTAAAATAGGTATTTTTAATTTAGTCAAAAACTCATTAGAAATAATCATTCGAAGAGCATAAAATAATTACGCTACTGCATTTCATCAAATTGCAATGTAGGTTTATTGCAACCCAAGTTAAGACGTTTATGTGTAACTAGCTTTTGCCCGCGACTTCGTTCGCGTGGACTTCAGGTTCGTAGAAACCTCAAAAATTGTAGCCTATGTGTTATGTATTCTGATGTAGGTATATTGTGGTAAAGTTTCATTCAAATCCATTCAGTAGTTTTTACGTGAAAGAGTAACAAACATCCATACTTACAAACTTTCGCCTTTATAATAGTAATAGGATATTAAAAGAGTTCGAGAACTCTAAAGAAGCACTGGACTAAAAAACGTGCCATAAAACTTTAGATCAATTTGAAGCTCTGTTGCAAAAATTTGATAGGGCAATACACGTGGATGATATTATAGTACTTATTCAGAACTATTCGATTCAGTTCGAAAACATTGAATAGTAGATTCAAGCTCATGAATTAGGTAAGTTCTTGTAGAAAAATACGTTGTTTACGAATTGAGATTCAGTTTAGTTGCGGACTTTATGTACCAAACTAGGTAATGTTGTCACTAAACGACCAATGACGTTGAAGTTGGACCTCAGTCTACTACACGTACGCCATCTAACGGATTTTTCATTCGCGGTAGCCCCCAAAGTCTTTACTTCATGAGATTACATGCGTAGACCATCGTCATTTGAGGTCATCTTTCGTGAATCGACCTGTACTAATGGATGTAATCTGTCCAGCACGGTGTGCACGTGGTGCGGGCGGCGCGTGCGCAGCGACGCGCTGGAGGCGCACTACTGGCGGCGCTGCGTGCTGCTGGCGCGCTGCCCGCACTGCCGCGTCGCGCTGGAGGCCCGGGTGCTGCACCCGCATCTACTGGGTGAGTCACTACTGGCGGCGCTGCGTGCTGCTGGCGCGCTGCCCGCACTGCCGCGTCGCGCTGGAGGCCCGGGTGCTGCACCCGCATCTACTGGGTGAGTCACTACTGGCGGCGCTGCGTGCTGCTGGCGCGCTGCCCGCACTGCCGCGTCGCGCTGGAGGCCGGGTGCTGCACCCGCATCTACTGGGGAGTCACTACTGCGGCGCTGCGTGCTGCTGGCGCGCTGCCCGCACTGCC
Organism: Cnaphalocrocis medinalis; assembly: GCA_014851415.1. Taxonomy (NCBI): domain Eukaryota; kingdom Metazoa; phylum Arthropoda; class Insecta; order Lepidoptera; family Crambidae; genus Cnaphalocrocis; species Cnaphalocrocis medinalis. The sequence continues at coordinate 12,235,420 of CM026297.1, forward strand.
GCGTCGCGCTGGAGGCCCGGGTGCTGCACCCGCATCTACTGGGTGAGTCACCGGAGAGGAGGCTCCAGACTTGGAGACCTATTTTTGAATTGTCGTCTCACTAAAAAATGTGTGACTCGCATGATTTTTGATATCCGCATTTTGAATCATTCGAAAACGAGCGATTGCAACGAGTGGTAAACCACTTGGAAACTACTGATCAAGTAGTAGTTAGTAACAGCTACTATAACGTTTTGTTATTGTAAACTTCCTGTTTAAGTTCGCCATCCGGCCAGTCGGTGTTTCACTCATGTACTACCTATTCTGTTTCTGTGCAATAAAGAATATCTATCTATCTATTCTTCTGTTCTTCCAGAAGAGTGCACGATGAGCGAGGGTTGCTGGAAGGCGTGCGGCAAGTGCGGCGCGGCGTTGAGGACGGATGAGAGCGACTACCACGTCAATTGCATACGTGAGTTTAACTTTTACAAGTTCTTTTAGAGACACCCTGATGCTGATATTCTGCATGTACCCACGGAAAGAGCACTGCTATAAAAATTAGTGCAATAAACTAGTGTAAAAAATGTCATCAATTATAAAAAGATCAATACTTTTACACTTAACAATTGCATACGTGAGTTACAGCTGAGTAGTACTTGAAGGGTTTATATAGTTATGTCAACTGTTAACATAATTATATAAACTGTCAAATAATTAAATGTATATGTCACGTATGTATGGAAAATAATAAACTGTGCTAAATTTCATTTTTCCAAATAACTTTTAGGTTAGAACTGGTGACCGATGTGAAGTTCCAAACTAATGCAATAAACTAGTGTAAGAAATGTCACTAACATAAAAAGATCATCACTATTACACTTAACAGTCAACAACTTTCTATAAGACCAGGTCTTAAAATAAAATCTTTAAAAGGTAACTGTTAAAAGTTTATAAACTTCTAAGAATAGTTATCTTTACTAATTACGTTACTGTAACTTCCAGTTTTTAATATTAAGGTTTACGTATCTAAGGAAATTGGTGAGTATTGAGCGTGAAAGTGTTGAACTTCTCTGCTCGTCACAATCTATCAAGATGTAAAGTGGTATTTGATTTGTATTCGTAATTTCCAGCGCTAGGCATGGACGAATGGAAGTGTCCATACTGCCTCACCAACGTCCTGGCTCGGGACCTGCCCTGGCAGCGCCACCTCATGCAGTGCCCGCGCAACCCTCGGCTCGGCCAGCCGCTGTGAGCGCCGTGAGTATTGGAGTACTAGGGCTGACAACTATCCCCTTTAAACTCGAAAGTTGAGCCACCTTACTGATAGGTTTGGTACAGATGCTTGATTCTTATATTCTCAGTACACACCTGAACCAAAATAAGACACCTTTCTCTAATTAAGAGTTCTTAAAACATAGATTCGTACAACTACGATTTCTATTTATAATGATAAATTTGGCATACTTACAATGAAATAACCGGGACTCGGTTGGTTTAAGAACTCCTTAAAATCAAATTCAGTACCTGACAGTTTATATAATTATGTCAACTGTTAACATAATATATAAACCGCCAAATAATGATTTTCTACTATAAACTTGGCATAATAGACATGGAAATGTGTATGTCAACGTAAAATAGTCCGAATCGTAAGTAGTCAACTTCCGAAAATTTAATTTTCATTTAATTTTTAGGTTAGAACTGGTGACTGATGTGGGGTCTCCAGTTCTAACATTACCTATTTTCAGAAACAAAACCTAACACTGTTTAATTAATTCATTTTAACTGCAGTTTGTTTTCCGAAAGTTGATTAACTTACGATTCTTATTATTATCCTGGTGACAGAATACCTACAAGAATCAAGCATGCATAAAATGTACTGGGTAAATCAATATTTACAAATAAGGGGGGTAAGGATATTGAGATAGGACTTTGAAGGATAATGCACAAAGATGGCCTTACTACCTTGGAACTTAATTAGGGGACGTATCAGAGAGAAAATATGTTACCACTAACATTTAAAAAAACTGTTAGGCAGTATGTACCTAGCCGTTATATTTCACATGGAATGAATGCTGGACTATATATCGACAGTAAACGTCTTACGTGTGATGCATAGGTAGTAAATCAGTATCTGAATAGAAACTATTAAAAATATATCCAAGTAGTTTCAGAGCATTAATAAAACATTTCAATATAGCTACCATACTTAACTATCGATGAAAAAAAAACACATTTTAAAAAGTCATAACATGACTTATATTAGATTGTTCTTTACAGCACCAGTTTAACGCCTTTTGACATAAAAATTCAATGAAATTAAGTAATAGATAAATATTCAGATCAAAAGCAAAAATAATAAAAATATTAGAAACGACATTTGTTGTAGACACCAATAGAAAAATCACACATGGTAACATTTCAATTATTCTATGTAGGAATAAGTAGGTATGTTGCATGGTGTATCGGTAAATAGGAACGTCTTTTAGTACAACTACAACTTTACTAATTCTGTCTTGAAATGCCATGAAAATCATTTCAACGGATGTGGCATTGGGATAGCCACGTCTTCTATAGAAAAGACCGTGCCGATAGTGGCTATGCAAGCCTGGTGTAGGATAATGCCGCTTGTTGATTTCACCTTAGAGGGTTTGAGATGACTGCATTAGGAAGCCTGGATTTGCAATCTATAGCATGATGGCAGCCTACATTCAGCAGCGGACAAACTAACAAGACTATTTATTTATTAGATAGGATGTCCAACAAGATCAGTATTTAACAGAGTTACAAATTAACACATACATCAAGACCTGCATACTGCCTTAATTATAGGACACCACAGCATGTCAGTATAAAAAAAATAGTTATGGATAACCAGTATCCCGCCCTCACATTGGTTCAGGACATAGTCCCTAACTGTATCAATAGAAGTACTAAGCGTCGATTATCATCACGTAGGAGTTTCATCCTGACTTAACCATAAGCCTTGCCGTTGTCTATTAGAAGTTATCTCTTTACAATAGTGTAGATGGAAATTAAAGCCTAACCTTTTACCGATACACCCTGTAAAAGAGGAAGATGCGAAAAATTGTAAAGTAAAAACGAAACATTAGCGAAAGTATGTGTATAACGTGAAATGTAATGAATTAGGAATTTTGAAGATGGGGGTCACTAGTGGTGACCCATTTTAGTATGTAATAAAGCCAAGCTTTAGTACTTCAATACCTAGGATAAGATTTCGGTTGTTTTAGATAGTCCCTTTAAAAAATATCTTGCTGTGGACATGCATTTACCTGGATATTCAAATTATTTTACCATTAACAATTTTATAGTATCTAATCATGAACAATTTCAAGTCCTAGTTGACATAATCTATATAAAATCTAAAATGCATAATGTCCATGGCAGTATGCTCTTAAGAAGTGTAATTATGTAAAGCTTTCCTTATCAAATGATCATCTTCAAATCTGTAGTCATCATTATAAACACGAAAGATTTTTATATCGTAAAAAAACCGCCCTTAATATTACTGCAGTTGATATTTTTGCTCTCATTTAATTTGTTAGATTCACAATCACGCTTGTCTATATAAAATTGTCTTTTAATTTTCTCAAAAGGACATTTTATGAATAGGATCGACTTTGCTAGTCTAAATTCCTATTCGACTCTGAAAGTGAAGTCCAGATTCTTGTCTTCATTATGGCCTAAGGTCATTTAGGCAATTTTGGAGGTATTATGATGACGACTACAGATACTATTTTTAGGACAGTCAATTTCAAAATTCTTAACGAAAAGCACAGCTTCTAGTCCATTACTACCGTCCACTTGACTTGGATCCGTCTTAGACAATGCTCATTTGATTTAAACTTGCTTTAGCACTATTTTAATTATACTACGATGCTATGTATGAAATATATCAAATAACACAAAACGTCCCGAAATGCATATTGTTTTCTAACACAAATGTAACTCATATAAGTTTATTCAATAAAATAACAAACTATGTCTATGAACAGTGGTTACCATTTATGTACCATCATATGGGCCGCTCGTCTGCCAATTCTAGCAATAAAAAAAACGATTAGGTTATATATTTCGTCCATAGACGTTGTCCTAACAACCATCTGATACGTGCGAATTTCACACGTAAGACTGCGCGATCAAATATATTATCTGCCTACTGGTGCATAACCCTAGAATTCTCAAACGCTTTTTAACTTTCAGAGGTGCTAAAACTTCATGCAATAATGTTCTATGTTCTCCTTATAGGGGCATTTGGTCGTTAGTGCAAATGTGAGGTACGATTAACCCGCTACAGGGTTCACACTGATGGAACTGCGAGTCCCATATTCGGGCTAATGACCACCAATGTAAATGCCCCCTAATACAGACCACTACATACATGTTTCAGCTCTTAAAGTTAAGAAGAGTTTGTGTAGGTATTCGGGAGTAATAAGTGTGCTAAAAGGTCGCATGTTGTATGGTACGGTTTTACACGAGGAATTCGCATTAAATTATAATGATTACGACCATACATTTTAGGAAGATGTCTATGTACCTATTGCTCTAACAAATATTCACATATTTTCAAAAATTGCGCTTTACAAAGAATACATTCATAGGATACTTACATACCGGGCAAAATAAAATTATAATTTTAACAGGAAAGTGTATTAATTGCAATGAAAAGATAAATGTTGGATATAACGAAAGGTGGTACAAGTATGAGTATTTTTCCATATCATATAGGTCTTTATTAAGTTTAATTTATGATTCTCGTTGAAAGCTAACAAAGCGTAAAATTAGATGTTCTTTCCATGAGTCTCTTACTCTCTAGAAGTTTTCTCAAAAACTAGATCACCACTCAATAGCAACTTACTAAAAATACTCTTAAAGCCCCAACTTTAAAGATTTGAGATTAAGATGCTGCTAACTCAAAAAACGTGACTCAAAATTTCAATTTACTATTTTGTAAGATTGCATCACAATAGAATAGAAGTTAATTTCGAACAAATATTTTTAAATCAAAATGATATTACCTTTTTTATCAAGTACGTGTAAAATGCAAAGCGAAAGGTTAAAAACTTATGATATTACTGCGTCGCGTGTACAAGGATCATCTTAAAACACAAATCTTTAAATCGTTGGGGTTCTAAATATGTGCCATTTGAATATTGGTAGTCTCTAGAATTTTCTTTTAGATCTTGCAAAATAGTATTGTTGTGTAGCTTTTTATTTCATACATAGGTATTTCAGAGATTAGTCAAATGGATTTAGAATTTATTAGTCTTAAAACTTTTTTTGATTTATTTATTGAGTTGACGATTTTAAAAACAACCAGTATAAATCAGATAGTATGTAGGTAGGTATAGTAGATATAGATAGAGTAATGAATAACTCTTTAATTATTATTATTTAGAATTAAATATCGATTCATTATCAAAGTCATTTTATTCATTTATAGTCATAAACTGATTTACACTTCAATCATGATTTGCAATAAACAGTTTTCTTTCTTATGTTGGCATTTTTGTTTTAAATATTAAAATGGACAATTTGACTATTTTCAACGTCATAAACAGTTTGATTATATAGTTTTATTACAGGTATAGCATTTTTTGTTCATCGATCATAATTACACAGTTAAATTGTATGCCATTTTAATTTACCCAAAAAGTAATGTTTTATTTCGTTATTTTATACCAAACTCCCCATTATACATTTCTAGGTTAGACTTAGTGTAGTTTAGCTTAGCTTCGAATAAAACCACATCACCCACTGTGATATCGGGTCGGGTAAGTTGGATATGGACTAAATGCGTGGAATCTTCTGTTGTCGGTTTAGATGTAGGAAAATAGTCTTAAGCAGCTAGTAAGATATCGTTATGTTTGTGAACAGATTGTTGAAACTTAAGTACTCGAAGATTCAGAACTACTCTAAACTTAAATCTTACTGTTTAAAATACAAATAATTTATATAATCAGGGTAAACGCGACGATCGGATTTTGTAACCACAACTAGCCGTTGTAATGCGGTAGAAAAGTCTAATAGTATGTACTAGTAATGTACTTGTTAAATATCGTTTCGTTTAGCCCCGATTATATAAGTAATTTGTATCTCACTGTTATACAAAAGTAAATAAGTAGTATGTATTGACAAATAGTTGACAAACATAACGAAAGTAATCAGTAAGTATTAAATTACTTTGCTCTGTCTGTCCTTTTCTATCCGTCTCTTTCTACCACTTATTTATTAAACCCTATAAATCCACTATTTTCATACTACTAAAAGTTCCTACGTGGGGTAGTAATGTATCGGTAGTTACAACTACGTCATCGAAATAAAAATATTTTTATTGTAATTATTTATTATCATAAATAATACAAACGTGTTTATGAACCAGATCCCACATTTTTTAAACCAATGTACATCGTTGTATGTCATATTCAAATAAAAAAATCTGATATAAATTAACTATCGATACAAAAATACCATCATGTCGATTTGGCAAAACTCAATGACTAACTCTATAGGTAATAAAACGGTAATTTTAGATAGAATATAAGACGTATCGTACAGGATTGTTATTTAATTAGGGGAAGTTGATACAACACCATTATAAGCCCAGTGTTATTAAAACTCACATAAAGGGATTACAAGCCAAAGACAATAGAACTTAGAAATATATAATATGTACCTACATTTTAAAATACAGTATGATTTAGTTCAAAAGTAATACAGGGAAATTAATTGTATAATATTCCTAACCCGATACATTTCATTAATTTATATGTGAATAGTATAAAATATTATGTAAAATAAATCCATTTGACTAATATACTTTTTGAGTACCTTATACCTACTATCAAGATAGTGTTTATAGAGTTTTTCGAAAATATTTCTTTTATACGAATTCGAAGCTACAAACATAAGCTTTAAATACTGATAATAAACATACTGATCGCGAGCCTAGCCTTCTACGAAGTTTTTTTTTGAGCTACTAGTTTTTTCACAATTTCTGAATTTCTTGCACAAAATAGCACTATTCTATCACTGATAAAGGGAAAATAAGTATTATCGGAACTAATTGGACTGATTGTAAAAATTCATAACGATTTTAAATTTTGTAGACGACCAGGTTAACTGGTACCACTTTGGATAACGCTCAAAAATTCAATGAAAATTAGCGTTTGGTATGAAGAAGTTGACATGTTAAGTGAAACATTACACACGCGCACACATTAATACAAGATGATAATAGGGAAGGAGATCTTGAGATGTATATAGTAGTTATTTCAACGTGTCTACTTTTTCACACTTAAAATGCTTCGAATAATTCTATTTTTTATTTCATTTTTAAAAGTGCCCATTTTGATCTCGATATAATCATTCTAGTTAGCTTGGTCTGTAATTATGTAGATTACAATTTTCTAGTCATTTATTGTAAAAAATGTGCAATATTAAGACCTAGTCCTTGTTAAATTATGATTAAGTTCTGTTTATCAAATATTGTTTTAATTCTTATTGTTATTTACCATATTTTTATAATTGTTTTTTCTATATATTTTCAAACTGTATCAAATTTTTATTAATTGTGTGACCTTTTCAGTCTCTATGTAAGAGCGATGGCCAGCATCGCTTGGTAAGCAATTCATATTTTAATTACATAAAATTGTAATAACCAAACGCATGTATTATTGATATCTGGCAATGGCCATGTATACAGCTGCCGTGTTATATATAAAACGGCGTTAAATGCATTTGGTTGATTTTGAGTTTTCAATCTTGTAATTATTTAAACAATAAGATTGAAAATTCAAAAGCAGAAACGGCGTCTTAGATATAACACGGTAGACAATGACTGCATATAATTCTATTATCATTGCACTGTTTTGTTGGTGTAGCACTTTGGTAATTAACGAATGATTGTTATCGCTGGTCTGCGAATGATGAGAAGGAACTTGATTGAATAAAGGGTTTTTAAACATTACTTGTGTTTCAATAACTGATTTTCCTGGACTACAATGGTAAGTAACATGTAAGTAGCTTCTGTTACTTGGGGATAAAGTATCTTTTTACGTACAAAATAAACTAGAAACAGAAGGTCTCTAGCTGACATTGATATCGAAGATCTCGTTGACCTACGCGCTAGGCAGTATAACTCCCGCATTCACTTCGTAGTCTGTATTTGCATTACACCGAACCACGTCAAGAATACAGGATGCGCACGTTATTTCGAGTGTAGCATGATAAGCATGTTTGCAACTTATCTTATTAATATCTTATTTATGGATCCAAGACAGGAAGCAGTTAATGGGGGCTATCACGTGTAAAACATCCACTAGATGGCGTCCTATAAAACTGAGGTCCATCTGTACGGTACTTGGCTATTTTTATTTTTGATGAGTGACGTCAAAATGTCACTAAACAACCAATGACAACAAGTTGAATTCGTCACACGCGATAGCCACCATTACAATAAGATCCCTTAGGAGATTCATCGTAAGTAAAACCCAAAATATTGTATACAATTCGTATATTGTGTCAAATAGTATTAAATTTAAATTATGCCTATATATAACACAGTACATGAAATTAAAGAAATAAAGGAATAGGCACCAAAATAATTATGAAATATTAATAATGACAGTAGAATCGTCAATTAGGTAAAATACAAGATCATACTTCTAAACGTGTAGGCGGGTCATATTCATCGCGATTTCGTTACCGTAGCACTCTACAAACCCATATTCCTCCGAAATTAAAATCAAAATCTTGTAATTTTCAAAGAATAAAGCCCGATTTGCAATATGTTTTATACAGGAGATAGGACTTTGTTCTTTTACCAATTACTAGTATACAGAAGCTTACGCCTATTCTAATGTAAATGTCATATATGGACTTAACTTCTGCCACGGTAATGACGTGATGAGAATGACCCAGGCCTTTTAGCGGACAATTCCTGTACAAATACATTGGCACAGTATGCAAAACAATACCATATTTTTTATAGCATCCAGCGTTCTTTTAAAGTATAATGTAACGAGTACCACAGTAACGCATTAATTTCCCTTCATAGTAGACAAAAACAAATTGGTAGTCCCACAAATCTGTTAATAATGTTAACAAAAAAAACATTCATACATTTTTCTTCACTTACATAGCTACACTAAAAACATTATTAACAGAAGGAGTGGGAGTACCTAGACAAAATGTTATTTGATCGCACTGCAATCAAAGCGAACAACGGCTAAATGCCACTCATGACCTGTATATTAATATATCGTATTATGAATATAATACGATAATTGATTATCGCACTATAAATATATTATATTTAACTTAACGATTCTCTAGCGAACACACACTATCGTCCATCGAGTGTGTGACGATAGCTAGTCGTAAGGCCCAGACAGCAAGCTCAATGGAAAATCAATTAATTTATGCCTTTTAAAATGCTTTTGGGTCTTAATTTAATATAAATTACAAAAACTCGTCTGATTGTGAAATGAAAACTGTCCAGGCAGAACTGTTATATTATATATAAAATTATAATATTATAGCTACGTCTGTCACGGAAATTACATTCGACTTTAAAAAAATCTGGCAGAGTATTCATAATGAGTGTAGTTTCATACTAAACATTTCTAAACAGGAGTGTGGTACAAAACTCTTTTAAAGAGCAATGTGGCAGCACCTTATTTGATTGAGAAATAACTTAGTTTATCTTGGGCTACTATACATCAGATTTACTTTCCTTAATTTCCCTATTCTTGGCATTAAGTCACTCAAAAAATAAATAGACACAGAATGGCGGCCCTAGATGATATTGACATCGAAAACCTACGCTCTGGTATATCGTAAATGTCTCTCCTTCACGCGTACCAAATAGTCCGTTTCTGTCGATGCCTATATAATAGTCTATCTATACCGTTAAATTTTAGTCGTTTTTATCCTGAAGCCCTCATAATAAGTAACGCGAATAAAGTCCCTTTGGCATGTTAGGTAATCAAGATAGGTAAGGAAAATGAAAATCAGCTGTTCCATACATTAATACCCGATGAATTTAATTTTGTTGTATGGAATAGCTGATTTTTATTTTGATGATCTATCATGCTAAAGGGGCTTTATTCATGTTGCCTATTATGAGGGCTTTGGGACCATTCAAGTATTACGTAAGCAGATTTTTTGGGAAATTTAACCCCCCCCCCCCCCTTGTCAGCAAAAATGGTCGAAAAAATATACTTTTCCTTCATGAATTTATCTAAAGTAAGCAGTGCCCAGACCCCCCCCCCCCCCCCCCCCATCGATGCTTACGTAATACTTGAATGGTCCCTTTGGGATTAAAATGACTAAAATTTAACTGTGTATATCTCATGCCAAGATCATTGTATGAAGTTGAATGCATGAGTTTACTATAGTACGCGATGCAAGCTGCCGGCATTGTGTGTGTATCTATTTAATGCAACATCTATTTAACAGACAATATACAGTCGGCTGCAAAAAGATGTCAATACTTTAGCACCTTGTCATAATATCTCGCTATCTGATTGCTTTCTTACATGGAAGGATCAGTAATTAACACGGTACCACAAAACAATTTTTTTCCTTTGAGAATGTAGAAATCTTATAGCTAGTTATCATGACAATGTACTAAAGTGTAACTGCTTTGATAAATATTACTTGAATTGTATGTACAGCCACACATCAAAGTATTTATAGGTGGAATATCAATTGACGAAAGACAGGTTGTGGTAACCTGATGTGTGGACACAACGAAACACTGCCAACCTCATACCTCAACACTCCTCAGCATCTAGTTCCGAGGCCATCTCCTCCGTGACGGAGGCCGCGTCGTCCCCCCTACCCTCCCCGGGGGGGGCGCTGACCTCCATACCGTTGGCGGCGGCGTCCCAGTCCGACAGGTCGGGCTCGCTGCCGCGCCCGCGCTCGTAGAAGGAATCGCCGTCGCATTCAGGGGGAGCCGTGTCTTCGTCTTTTTTGAATTTGTTTTTGTCTGGAATCAAAAGTTAAGTATCAGTCTATGTACTGTCCCGCTGTAAAGCAAAGGCCTCCATCATAGAAATCAAGTAATCGCTACTATGATGGCATTATCTATACTCTGATTCATAATCATGTAACGTAAACTGACAGATGTCAATGACAAGTTTCTATGCATTTTGACATTTTGTATGTGTCAAATTGAGTGATAATGTATGGGGATTTTTAACACTGCTATTGTGTGTCGAGTGAGTTGTCACGTGAACAATTTGCTTTGACCTAATAGAGTCTTAAAACCTACGGCTTTGTTAAAAATAGTCTCCACAGAATCCTTAGGACATTAAAACGCTAAACACCGGCGTTTTATTGAGTGACTGTGACTTCGACTGACTTCGACTGTTGACTACACTTTATCAAACTACACTTGACATTTGCAAAATTAAATGTGTCATGAACACAATACAGGCCATTTAAAAAAAAAAAAGACACATTGACATCAGTCAGTTTACTTTACATGATTATGAATCGGAGTTTATAGTCTGCAAATATGGGGTCAAATCGATTTTATTGAAAATATCCAAGATCTTACTTTTAAATTTTAAAAACAATGTAATATGGTCAAACATTTGTTGTGGTACTTGTGTTCTTTCAGTGTCTGAGTATAACATTTGTATTAAAGTATCATAAATTGTAATTTCTCTGTTGTCTGTAAACAATGTGCTTAAGCTTAATCATGACGTATATAAATAAGTATTTGTGTTGAATGAGGGTTTGCAAATGCAAAATACGATAGATGGGCGTTACGTTGACGTGAGTTCTTAGTTTGCGACATTGGGGTTCATAAAATACTTCATAATTTTGAGTAATACGTCACAGACACCAACTCTTTGGGCTGCCGCCAAAGTAACTGGCTTGTGGCGGTAGTTGCGGCGGACTGCTCAGCCGCCAGGCTCAGCGGGGCAGTGTGCCGGTCGGCCCACCGGCTTTGTCCTCCACCGTACTGGCTGTAGTCGCGCCCCAGGCAGGCGCAGGCAGGTGCACGGTGTCGGAGGTGGGGTGTAGGGTGCGCAGGGACTGCTAGCCGCCAGGCTCAGGCGGGGCTGTGTGCCTGTCTGCCACACGGCTGTGTCCTCACCGTACTGGCTGTAGTCCGGCGCCCAGCAGGCGCAGGTAGTGCACGGTGTCGGAGGTGGGCGTGTAGGTGCGCAGGGACTGCTCGCCGCCAGGCTCAGGCGGGGCGTGTGCCGGTCTGCCACACGGCTGTGTCCTCACCGTACTGGCTGTAGTCGGCGCCCAGCAGGCGCAGGTAGTGCACGGTGTCGGAGGTGGGCGTGTAGGTGCGCAGGGACTGCTCGCCGCCAGGCTCAGGCGGGGCGTGTGCCGGTCTGCCACACGGCTGTGTCCTCACCGTACTGGCTGTAGTCGGCGCCCAGCAGGCGCAGGTAGTGCACGGTGTCGGAGGTGGGCGTGTAGGTGCGCAGGGACCGCTCGCCGCCAGGCTCAGGCGGGGCGTGTGCCGGTCTGCCACACGGCTGTGTCCTCACCGTACTGGCTGTAGTCGGCGCCCAGCAGGCGCAGGTAGTGCACGGTGTCGGAGGTGGGCGTGTAGGTGCGCAGGGACTGCTTGCCGCGCCAGCCCACCAGCACCAGGCGGAGGGTGTTCTCCGCGTCCACGTACTCGAGGATGCAGCTGCCCGTCGCTGGAGAACGTCACACAATCATTCATCTTTATGGACTTCAACTCAATAATCCATACTATAGTCCATTTCAGCTAAGAAGAGCCCTGTGACACTTCGATTTTTGACACTTTTAGAGATGTCTATAATGAAATGATTGCGATTGTTTCTGGTAATCGATAATACTTCCTAAGGAAATGGAATCGATTTTTTTATACTAACAGCAACACACATTTTGCCAAAAAATAACAAAAACAGCAACAAACAACAGCAATAAAAGTCAACAATAACAAACAACAACAAAAAGTAACAATAACCGAACACCACGCAAATACAACGAAAACACAACTCGCATACAAGGCTGATGCACTCGTACTAATCCGATTATCGAGTAATCGCAACATGGCCGCCGATTATGACATGTCGCAGCTCTATGTTTTTTCCACGTTCCGTTACAAGTAATACGATGTGCATAGGATTGTTTTAAAAAATGTTGTTATTTTCTATTCCATTAAATTAAAGTTAATGATACTGTTTTTGTTTTATAACTTTGAGATGTTTTATTGGAATATTTTTTGGAATGATGCCGCAATTAAATGAAAAGATAAACAATAAAAATATTTTTCAACTTTTTGCAGTCGACTGTACGTTCCACACATCAAGGTATACAGAACTGTCAAATTGATTCAATCAACTTTCATCTTGCTGTGATACACATTAGGTTGAATATCAATGGGGCCAACCGCGTGTGGAAAATCCGTTAGATGGCGTACGTGTAGACTGAGGTCAAACTACACGGTGATTGGTTATTTTTGATGTGAGATTTCAAAATGTCACTATACTTTGATTCATAATCATGTAAAGTAAACTGACAGATGTCAATGACCAGTTTCTATGCATTTTGACATTTTGCACGCGTCAAATTGAGTGATAATGTATGGGGATGACAAATTGACATCTGTCAGTTTACTTTACATGATTATGAATCAGAGTAAAAACGGCCAATGACGTTGAAGTTGGACCTCACTCTACACGTACGCCATCTAACGGATTTGCCACTCGCAGTAGCTCCATTTAGGGAATTTGACAGGTTGTGGTAACCTGATGTGTGACTGTACCTCTATACAACGTAACACTGCCAGCCTCATACCTCAACACTCCTCAGCATCCAGCTCGGAAGCCATCTCCTCCGTGACGGAGGCCGCGTCCTCCCCCCTACCCTCCCCGGGGGGGGCGCTGACCTCCATGCCCCCGTTGGCGCCGGCGTCCCAGTCCGACAGGTCGGGCTCGCTGCCGCGGCCGCGCTCGTAGAAGGAGTCCCCGTCGCATTCAGGGGGAGCCGTGTCTTCGTCTTTTTTGAATTTGTTTTTGTCTGAAATCAAAAGTAAAGGTAAACAACCTATACACTGTTAAATTTTAGTCGTTTTAATCCCGAAGCTATTGTAATAGGTAAAAGGAATAAAGTCCATTCAGCATGTTAGATCATCAAAATACGCAAAATAAAAATCCGCTGGTCCATACAATAAAATATATTCACCAGACGATAATGTATGGAACAGCTGATATTTTGCATATTTTGATGATCAAACATGCTAAAGGGGCGTTATACGTGTTACTGCTGCAGGGCAAAGGCAAAGAAATCAAGTAATCGCTACTATGATGGGATTATCTAGTCTGCAAATATGGGGTCAAATGAAGGTCAAATCGATTTTATTGAAAATATCCAAGATCTTATACTTTTAAATTTTAAAAACAATGAAATATGGTCAAACATTTGTTGATGAATAGGTACTTGTGTTCTTTCAGTGTCTGAGTATAACATATGTATAAAAGTACTATAATTGTAATTTCTCTGTTGTCTGTAACACATGTGCTTAAGCTACTCAGTACGGAGTCAGTTCAAGATAATTAATAAATAAGATGTTGTGTGAATGAGGGTTTTTGCAAATGCAAAATCCGATAGATGGCGTTACGTTGACGTGAGTTCTTTACTTTGACGACATTGGTTGTTTCATAACATAAACTTCTAATTTTGACGTACGGGGCTGCACATCAAGTTACTACAATCTGTCCAAGTTCTTCAACGAAACCTAACTGTTATGTCAAACTGTTTGGTTCAATATCAACGAGGGAAATTGAACAGAAATGTAGTAATTGGATGTGCTGGCCACTGTACATTTATAGTCAAAATGTAAACCAATCCACTCGTTGTACTGCGCCAACTTAACTGCTGTGGGCGTGGAGGATGCGCAGGGGACCCGCTCGCCGCCAGGCTCAGGCGGGGCGTGTGCCGGTCTGCCACACGGCTGTGTCCTCACCGTACTGGCTGTAGTCGGCGCCCAGCAGGCGCAGGTAGTGCACGGTGTCGGAGGTGGGCGTGTAGGTGCGCAGGGACCGCTCGCCGCCAGTGCTCAGGCGGGCGTGTGCCGGTCTGCCACACGGCTGTGTCCTCACCGTACTGGCTGTAGTCGGCGCCCCGCAGGCGCAGGTAGTTGCACCGGTGTCGGGAGGTGGGCGTGTAGGTGCGCAGGGACCTGCTCGCCGCCAGGCTCAGGCGGGGCGTGTGCCGGTCTGCCACACGGCTGTGTCCTCACCGTACTGGCTGTAGTCGGCGCCCAGGCAGGCGCAGGTAGTGCACGGATGTCGGAGGTGGGCGTGTAGGTGCGCAGGGACCGCTCGCCGCCAGGCTCAGGCGGGGCGTGTGCCGGGTCTGCCACACGGCTGTGTCCTCACCGTACTGGCTGTAGTCGGCGCCCAGCAGGCGCAGGTAGTGCACGGTGTCGGAGGTGGGCGTGTAGGTGCGCAGGGACCGCTCGCCGCCAGGCTCAGGCGGGGCGTGTGCCGGTCTGCCACACGGCTGTGTCCTCACCGTACTGGCTGTAGTCGGCGCCCAGCAGGCGCAGGTAGTGCACGGTGTCGGAGGTGGGCGTGTAGGTGCGCAGGGACCGCTCGCCGCCAGGCTCAGGCGGGGCGTGTGCCGGTCTGCCACACGGCTGTGTCCTCACCGTACTGGCTGTAGTCGGCGCCCAGCAGGCGCAGGTAGTGCACGGTGTCGGAGGTGGGCGTGTAGGTTGCGCAGGGACCGCTCGCCGCAGCCGGCTCAGGCGGGGCGTGTGCCGGTCTGCCACACGGCTGTGTCCTCACCGTACTGGCTGTAGTCGGCGCCCAGCAGGCGCAGGTAGTGCACGGTGTCGGAGGTGGGCGTGTAGGTGCGCAGGGACTGCTTGCCGCGCCATCCCACCAGGATCAGCCGGAGGGTGTTCTCCGCGTCCACGTACTCGAGGATGCAGCTGCCCGTCGCTGGAGAACGTCACTCGATAAAATACTTTGTACAAGGTGAATTTTTAATCAACATCTAAATTTTTTAATAGTTTTTTAGATTTTCGCGTACTTTATACCGCCTATGTACGCGCGCTGGATGCAATAGGGTACTTGACTATTTTTTTTATGTGTTAATCAAAAGACCCTCTATTAAAGAAACATTGTTGAAAGAATTATTTGATTCTGATTTGAATTACTGAGATATCACAACTTTAAGAGCACATATTTACGCGGGCCCAAAAACGCTCTATACAAATGGCTACCAACATGTGACGTCACACGCTCGTATCTGTATGCGCGTCTAGCAAATTTTGTTTGGTAGCTATATCAAATGTTTCGTTTATGTACATAGTTTTATAATAAAAGTTTGTGTTTAATGTGTGGGTAGTTTAATGATATAATAGGGTATTTGGACTATCTCGATATAGTAAAAAAATATTTATACTTTTCCAAATAACTGGTAAATGGGAACCAATGGCCACATTTTCAGTTAAAAATATAACGTCTAGCTGGTTTTATGAGCATTCAAAGTTCATGGGCAAGTCTATTTTTAAAGTATAAAATTTAAAAAAAATATATAATCATCGAACTACCCGTACATTTTTCACCCAACTTTTATTATGAAACCATTTACATAAACGAAACATTTGATATAGCTACCAAACAAATTTACTAGACGCGCATACAAGATACGGGCGTGTGACGTCACTTGCCTGAAGCCATTTGTATAGAGCGTTTTTGGGCGTGCCCAAAATATGTGCTCTTAAAGTTGTGATATCTCAGGTGATTCAAATCAGAATCGAGCAATTCTTTTCAATAATGTTTCTTAATTGAGAGGTCTTTTGATTAAACACATAATTTTTTTTTGTCAAATACCCTATTATTTTTATAATATTATAAACTTTACAAATGGACTTGCCCATGAAACTTTGATTGCTTACAAAACCAGCTAGACGTTATATTTTTAACTGAAAATTTAGGCTATTGGTTCTTATTTACCAATATTTTGGTAAAGTATCAATATTTTGTACTACATCGATATTAGTCAACTACCCTATTGCACAGTGAGTGCAGTGTAGTTACATTTTATTATAATAATTTTATGCTTTGTAACCTTGCTGTCCATAATAATGGCATAATCCAAACTAGCGGCCGCCCGCGACTTCGTCCGCGTGGAAAAGTAACTTTTTACCCCCCTTTTAACCCCGTTACAACCCCCTTTTCGCAATAAAAAGTAGCCTATGTTCTTTCTCAGGGTCTAGATCATCTGTATACCAAATTTCATTTAAATCCGTTCAATAGTTTTAGCGTGAAAGAGTAACAGACAGACAGACAGACAGAGTTACTTTCGCATTTATAATATTAAGTTAAGATTTTTAAGCTCGATTTAGAATCTGTACTTACGGATTCCCATGTTTCTAGAAGACTGTTCACTTGAACAGCTTTCTGCTAGAAACAATTGAATCGATCGATTCGGTCGCTCGAATCGGGTCGAATTATGTCAATTATTTATTAACTTTTCATATAAATCAGACTGATCAAGCGATCGATAACATAAATAAATCGACTCACGCATATCCTTAACTCGCGTCTGGGTGTGCTCGGACAGCATGCGTATCTCGGGCGCGGCGTCGGGGCTGGAGCTGTGCAGCATCACCACCAGGTCCTGGCGCAGCACGCGCACGCGCCGCGCCCCGCCCAGGTACTGGCCTATGCTTTGGAGGCCTTCTTGAGATAACCTACCATGGGAATAAATTATGAACAGGCTACGGTAGAACGTGGATGGAACGCCCTGTTGGTCTAATGGTTTAAGTACCGGGCCGTGATCTCGGGGTCCCGGGTTCGATTCCCGGGTCGAGCAAAAGTATGTTTCGAATTTTTCGAACATAGCTCGGGTTTGTGATCACCAATCCGCATTAGGCCACCAAGCTTGCCTAGTTGCCTTGCCTTGTGATTAAGCCTAATCCCATCATAGTAGCGATAACTTGATTTCTATGATGGAGGCCTTTTGCCCTGCAGTGGGACAGAACATAGGCTGATAGTTTACTTTACGGTGGAACGTCGATGAGGGTTTTTCTAATGCAAAATCCGATAGATGGCGTTACGTTGACGTCAGGTCCAACAACGAGGGGATTGGTTACATTTTGACGTATCATGTTCAAAATTATGAAGTTATGATATGAAACAACCAATTTCGTCAAAGTTGGACCTGACAATGTAACACCCATCTATCGGATTGGTTGATTGATCATTATCATCACCTGGTACTCATAGTACAGGGTTTGCAAATGTGTCTATGGGCGGCGGCAAATGCTTATCATCAGGTGATCCCATATACAAGTTGAATTTTTAAAAGCTATTCAAATTTTTAAACTCGTTAGGATCTGTAAGTGAACAGCTTTCTCCTATAAACATCATCAGGTGATCCCATATACAAGTTGAATTTTTAAAAGCTATTCAAATTTTTAAACTCGTTAGGATCTGTAAGTGAACAGCTTTCTGCTAGAAACAATGGAATCGATTGATTCGGTCGCTCAAATCGGGTCGAATTATATCAATTATTAGCGGCCGCCCGCGACTCCGTCCGCGTGGAAAAGTAACTTTTTACCCCCCTTTCAACCCCTAACAACCCAATTTTCGCAATAAAAAGTAGCCTATGTACTTCTCAGGGTCTAGATTATCTGTATACCAAATTTCATTTAAATCCGTTCAATAGTTTTAGCGTGAAAGAGTAACAGACAGACAGACAGACAGACAGACAGACAGACAGACAGACAGACAGACAGACAGACAGACAGACAGACAGACAGACAGACAGACAGACAGACAGACAGACAGACAGACAGACAGACAGACAGACAGACAGAGTTACTTTCGCATTTATAATATTAGTATGGATTTATTAACTTTTCATATAAATCAGACTCACGAGATCACGCGATCGATAAGATAAATAATCGACTCACGCATGTCCTTGACTCGCGTCTGGGTGTGCTCGGACAGCATGCGTATCTCGGGCGCGGCGTCGGGGCTGGAGCTGTGCAGCATCACCACCAGGTCCTGGCGCAGCACGCGCACGCGCCGCGCGGGGCCCAGGTACTGGCCTATGCTTTGGAGGCCTTCTTGAGATAACCTACCATGGGAATTAATTATCATCATCATAATTATTAACTGAGGGTCTAATTTGAAGTGGACGTTACGACCGAATCGGAGCTCCCCTCTCTTTCACACGCGCTGTGCGCGCTTTTGTTTGAATGTGACAGGTTTATTCTCATTCGTTACGGGACGTCTTCGTTATAAGCCACCAGGCTACGGTGAAACGTCAATGAGGGTTTTTTTATGTGATAGGTAACAGGCGAGCAGGTGGATCACAGAAAACCGGCGTGAAGCAGCCCCTGTGCTGTCCCTCGCCGAGTGAGTGAGGGTACCGGAGGCCCACTCGGGGGGAAGGGGATAAAGGGTTGGCAGCGCACTTGTAACTCCACTGGTGTTGCAAGTGTCCATGGGCGGCGGCAAATGCTTATCAGGTGATCCCATATACAAGTTGAATTTTTAAAAGCTATTCAAATTTTTAAACTCGTTAGGATCTGTAAGTGAACAGCTTTCTCCTATAAACATCATCAGGTGATCCGCTACACCTGATACCTGTAACACCTGAACAAAAAACATGGGTCGAATTATGTCTTTTTTTTTACTTTCATACAAATCATCACGCGATCGATATATTATGGGAAGTTCAAAATTTTTTGTAGTATTTCGACTAATGTTTCTTGGAGAGAGTTGTACACTTACAGATTCTGATAGTGTTAAAAAATTCACCTTGTATATTGTACCTACCGTTTCAACGCACTTATGACTTCACTGGTGTTACAGGTATCTATGGGCGGCGGCAATCGCTTACCATCAGTAGGCCTAACATGCGCACCGCGACAAAATTTTGTCGACTCTCTTTAGCGAGAGCGCATCCTTCTATCCCGCTCATCGCTCAGTCACATTAAAAAAATATTTCCTCACCTAAACGCACAAGTGATGTTCTTATTGTCGCACCGTACGAACGTCTTCACCCCGTGTTTATGATCTTTATGTGTCCGTTTTTCTCCACCACATCCTTCACCATCGGCGACGTGAAGTATATATTCTTCTTCTTCCCCACAGCGCATCTCGTCAGAAGGCACGTCGTGTCGAAATCGTCTACCACATCTGGAAGGTTTCAAATGTTGGCGTACAGCGCTACTATTATCTGACTGCGGCGGCACTCAGAGACAAAGGCTTTTAAATCTTAATTGTCACTTAAGTTAAAATATTGACCCTCATTTTAAATACAGTCAGCGGCACATTTACCACCCATAGCGTATTTTTCATAGATACGTACCTATACTCTGTTCATAATCATGTGGAGCAAACTGACACATGTCAATGTGTCATCCGAATACATTTATCACTAAATTTGACAGATGCAAAATGTCAAAATATATACAACTTGACATTTGCATCTGTCAGTTTACTCCACATGATTAAAAATCAGATTTTATGATGCCGCACTCAGAGACGAATTATTTATAATGCTCATGCTGATATATTTTTTTTTACTTTTATACATACCGAAGAACTGTTTGATAGAAGGAAAGACATCATCATTATCCTTGCTCAGAAATATGAAGGGGTCTTCTCGGTACCCCTGCATTCTCTTCCTCTTCTTGGGCGGTTCCTTCTTGGGTGCATCTGGAGTGGGTGCCATGTCGGGTGCCGTAGCGGGTTCCTTCTTCTCCCAGGCGAGGGTGGCGAGCTTCTCGAATACGGCGACGAAGAAACCCCCTGTGTCTTGGTGGTGTGGGAGCACTCTGATACTGGAAAATTTTGGCACTAAAAAGATTTTTCAAAACAAAAGTGTTTTTCAAAACAAATTACACCCTATATGTTCAAAACAAATTATACCATAACGGTGGGAGAGCTACGCTTCGGTATAAGTGGGCCAGCTCGACCGGAGTAATACCATGTCCTCACAGAAAACCGGCGTGAAGCAGTGCATGCGCTGTGTTTCGCTGCGTGAGTGAGGGCACCGGAGGCCCAATCCAGGGGAAGGAGGTTAAAAGGTAAGCACCGCACTTGTGATACCACTGGTGTTGTGGTGCAGTATGAGCTTACCATCAGGTGATCCGTCCGCTCGTCTGCCACCTATATCATAAAAAAAAATGTAGCCCAGGTTTATATAAAAAACTAACATTCGAATCCTTTCCGTACATTCCGATATTAAGGAGAACAAACAGACATACAAACTGACAAAATGAGGACATTCGTGCGGGAAAGTCCGCTAGATGGCGTACTGTTCGCCTGAGGTCCAACTTTAATGTTTATAGTCTAAGATCCGTAGAACATCGACCTTCACCGGGCTGATAATCGAATGAAATATCCTTTATGACAAATTTTATATCTAAAAATATATTAAAAATAGGTTGCTAAAAAAATCCTGGACAGACTATTTTTATTAATTTTTTAAAATAATATTTAACTAAATTTAATATTTAATAAAATTTCATTCTTACTTAAAGTATAAAACGTATAGAATGTGCCGCCAATTTTTTTATTATCATTTCAGTGAAGGTAAACTGCCATCGACATAACCTGTTTATACCTGACAACCGAGTTCTCTGTCCGGTAAATAATAGACAACCCAATGGCGGCACATTCTATACGTTTTATACTTTAAGTAAGAATGAAAATTTTCTTATTATCTTAATGTTGCAAAATTTAGTTAATATTTTATTTTTAAAAAATTAATTAAAATAGTCTGTCCAGGATTTTTTTAGCAAACCTATTTTTTAATTATTTTCTAGTATAAAATTTGTCATAAAGGATATTTCATTCGATTATCAGCTCGGTGAAGGTCGATGTTCTACGGATCTTCTACTATTACTGGTTGTTTAGTGAAATTTTGACATGTCACATTAAAAACCAATCACTGTGTAGATGGACATCTTGACCTAATAGAGTCTTAAAACCTACGGCTTTGTTAAAAATAGTCTCCACAGAATCCTTAGAACATTAAAACGCTAAACACCAGCGTTTTATTGAGTGACTGTGACTTCGACTGTTGACTACACTTTATCAAACTACACTTGACATTGGCAAAATTAAATGTGTCATGAACACAATACAGGCCATAATTAAAAAAAAAAAATAGATGGACATCAGTTCAACAGTACGACATCTAGCGGAATTTTTACACTAATTAATTATGTTAACGTTTTTTACTTACCATTTCTCTAGCCCATATTTGTGCGCGTCCGCGAGCGTCGGGGGGAACATCTGCGGCCGTAACGTGGTTTGCCACTTCTCCGGCACCAAGTTGTAAGACTCGTATGATGTCATGTCGCGAGACACCGGCTGCCATGACGTCATGCCTGGAGACAACGTAAATTCATACGATGAGTTGGTCATACCGATTACCGATATAGTATCATACCAATGGGGTATGGAAAAAAAAACCAAACATGTCCTAAATCGAAAACCATTTCGAGGCATTTGTCTTTCATACCATATTTTATTGCTTTTAAAATTTAAAAGCATAAGATCAATGATATTTTCAATAAAATCGCGTTTAACCTTCATCTGACCCAAGGTCAGCAGAATTTTCAGTCATACTACACTAACAAGATAAAATAAATGCTACATTAGGCGACATCTACTGTGTTGACACATAGTCTATCGGAAGAACCAACAGTTGGCGCTAGTTGTAATACAATAAAACCTTACCAACCAGTTGACATTTATTTGAAAGGTGATATAAAATTGATTAGAGATACCTCTCTGTTTTTTGTTTTGCCGGAATGTTGTCAGACAGTGATGAAAATTCCCCCGATCAAAAGGGATTTTGCCCACAAGTAACTTATTACATATAATTTATTTGCCACGATTTGGGGAAAAAAACACGTGGTAACACTATTAATAGGTGTAGCTCCCTTGTGACGTCACAAATACGCTTGAATTTAAAATGTTAAAAAATTAATTAAAACATAACTACTGTCTTGATTACAAAAATATTCAAATTGATTTCTTAAAATAGTAAAAGGTATTGAAATAAAATATAAAAAAGCTACCTAAAAATTAGTTCCCATACCCCATTCTGACAGATTTTTTTCTTATGTGATAACAAGACTACGCTAGGAGCATTGCTCACAGTTTTAATCTATACATTTCATAGTGTAATCAGCCACGTACGCAGGATACATTCTAGTGCTGCGCAGTGTTGCGCAATCACAGGTACACTCTATTTTTTGCCACCAAAAACTTTGGACACTATTATGCCACCAAACACTTTGGACACTATTATGCCACCAAACACTTTGGACACTATTATGCCACCAAACACTTTGGACACTATTATGCCACCAAAAACTTTGGACACTATTATGCCACCAAACACTTTGGCTAGGTACTATCACGCTACTCACCATTGTTATAGCTACTTGAGGCCGGCAGCATGTGCTCCACGTCCACCAGCCGCACGGCCTCCCCCGCCTCCTGCAGGCGGGACACCACGGCCTCGTCACTATCACACTCACCCTTGTTATACTTGAGGCCGGGCAGCATGTGCTCCACGTCCACCAGCCGCACGGCCTCCCCCGCCTCCTGCAGGCGGGACACCACGGCCTCGTCCACTATCACACTCACCCTTGTTATACTTGAGGCCGGGCAGCATGTGCTCCACGTCCACCAGCCGCACGGCCTCCCCCGCCTCCTGCAGGCGGGACACCACGGCCTCGTCCACTATCCACTCACCTTGTTATACTTGAGGCCGGGCAGCATGTGCTCCACGTCCACCAGCCGCACGGCCTCCCCCGCCTCCTGCAGGCGGGACACCACGGCCTCGTCCACTATCACACTCACCCTTGTTATACTTGAGGCCGGGCAGCATGTGCTCCACGTCCACCAGCCGCACGGCCTCCCCCGCCTCCTGCAGGCGGGACACCACGGCCTCGTCCACTATCACACTCACCCTTGTTATACTTGAGGCCGGGCAGCATGTGCTCCACGTCCACCAGCCGCACGGCCTCCCCCGCCTCCTGCAGGCGGGACACCACGGCCTCGTCCACTATCACACTCACCCTTGTTATACTTGAGGCCGGCAGCATGTGCTCCACGTCCACCAGCCGCACGGCCTCCCCCGCCTCCTGCAGGCGGGACACCACGGCCTCGTCCACTATCACACTCACCCTTGTTATACTTGAGGCCGGGCAGCATGTGCTCCACGTCCACCAGCCGCACGGCCTCCCCCGCCTCCTGCAGGCGGGACACCACGGCCTCGTCCACTATCACACTCACCCTTGTTATACTTGAGGCCGGGCAGCATGTGCTCCACGTCCACCAGCCGCACGGCCTCCCCCGCCTCCTGCAGCAGGCGTGACACCACGGCCTCGTTCTCCACGGGGTTGAACGAACACGTGGAGTACACCAGCCGCCCGCCCACCGCGAGCATCTCGCAGCCTCGCCGGAGGATGCGGTATTGGATTCTGTAAGTGTAAATAATTATCATGGACGTATATAAGGGGGGGGGGGGGGTCCAGGGGGTCCGGACCCCCCCCCCTTGAAGGCCTATTTTGACATAAGGTTGAATCGGCTATAGCCAAGGGCGACTTAATTGAGGGGTCAGCATGGTTGGTGGGGTAGCAAATTGTAGATAGCCCTCACGACTCACGTTCTTCAAGAATGCGTACATGTGATAACGCACGCTGGGTCCAGCCGATCCTTAAATTGTACTTCGCATTATAAATCAGAGCATGGGGATTCCTAATTGTTTTGCAATGTGGGAAACCCCCTTGTCAAAGCTATAGAGCTGGTAGAGCCACTTCGCCATGAATGAGCCGGCTCGACCAGAGTGTTACCACGGCCTCACATAAGATCGGCGTGAAGCAGCGCCTGATCTGTTTCGCTGAGTGAGTGAGGTTACCGGAGGTCCGAATAAGGGGAAAAAGGGCTAAAGGTTGGGCACTTGTGGCTATTGGTGTTACAGCTGTCTATGGGCGGCGGTAATCGCTTACCATCAGGTGATCCGTCTGCTAGTTTGCCACCTATCACATAAAAAAAAGTGTAAGAAAGTGAAAGAAAGTAACACCGCTGAATAAAGCCCCTTTGGACACATGTCAAACTGACAGCACTTCAGCAATTCAACCAGGGGTGAGTGAGGGTACCGGAGGCCCATCGGGGGTAGGGGATAAAAGGTTGGCAGCGCACTTGTAACTCCACTGGTGTTGCAAGTGTCCATGAGCGGCGGCAATTGCTTACCATCAGGTGATCCGCCTGCTCGTCTGATACCTATAACATAAAAAAAAATCCTACTACTATTATAAAGGCGAAAGTTTGTAAGGATGTATGGATGTTTGTTACTCTTTCACGTAAAAACTACTGAATGGATTTGAATGAAACTTTACCACAATATAGCTTATACATCAGAATAACACATAGGCTACAATTTATAAAAATATATTGTGTGGATTGTCCAAAATATGACGGTAGTGTCATAATTAACTCCACGCGTACGAAGGTCGCGCACCGGCCGCTAGTATTTCTATATAACACGATTACGCAAAAGAGTGTAGAGCGTAGCTCGGCGAAAAGGTATATACATATTATAAAACTCGTTCCTAAATAAATACATTTAAAATGTCACCCATGCAAGGTTGTTGGGCGTGTCCCGGGTTCCACTTGTTCCAGATGTCGGGGGTCTGTGCGCACGGTGCCGTCGCCCGAGCAGGGCACGTCGCACAGCACGCGGTCGAACTTCAGCTGCTTCGTCGTGCCCGGGTTCTGGAATGCATTCTAAATTAACCAATAATACAGTCCTAGTCATCAATCATTGGCGGGAAGCAGCGCCTGATCTGTGTATCGCTGAGTGACTGAGGTTACCGGAGGTCCGATTAAGAGGAAAAAGGGCTAAAGGTTGGCAGCGCACTTGTGGCTACTGGTGTTGCAGGTGTCTATAAGCGGTAATCGCTTACCATCAGGTGATCCGTCTGCTAGTCTGCCACCTATCACACAAAAAAAAGTGAAAGAAAGTAACACTAAATAGTCGGGCCGCTGAATAAAGCCCGATTGGACACATGTCAAACTGACAGCACTAGGTACCTCACTAGGTACATAAGATATCTATACTATTTATAAAGAGATAACTTCTATAGACATTCTAAATTAACCAATAATACAGTCCTAGTCATCAATCATTGGTACAGTCACGAGTTTTTGGAATCTACTCAAGGTTGAATGTCGTGTAGCAAACTTTCGCACAAAATACATATTGACACAAAAGGCTGACTGCCCACTAAGAGCTAAAAATATTCATGTACTCACGCATGCGCACTAACGGGCAAAAACGCCTTTTCGACCACATTAATTAGGATTAATGTGGTCGAAAAGGCGTTTTTGCCCGTTAGGACGAAGTTAGGACTTATGACATAAGATTGTCAAACTGTCGAGGTCTTAGTAGAGGCCGCGCGCTTATTACTCATGCCGAGCAACAACCCTAGCATATGTCAATGAACTCTTCTAAATTCAAAATCAGGTCAAAGTCTAACTTCTGTGTGTAATTATTTTGTGGTTTCGCTATTCATAGCTAATATTTTAACGTGTCAAAGTCATAATATTTACCATCGACAACTTTACTTTTCTAGGGGCAACCGTGCAAAAACGGCAACTTGAGCAAGGGCATACGATCATTACCGATGTTTTCCGAGTAATTATTAGAGCGTTGGCATGAAGGCAGAGTCAGGATTTCTGATGAAAGAGTTGAGCGTCTTCGCCTAGGCGAGTCAAAGTCAACTTACAGTCTAAGTCAGTGTTTCCCAAACATTATTATGCCATGACCCGGTAATTTTCACATTGACCCTTCGTGACCCACTAAGTACTACTAAGTACTACTTTCAAACTCAAGCTGGTTCCATACTCATGTTTTTAAAATATGACGACAATGTCGCGACCCGGTTATTTCGTTTTGGTGACCCGGCACCGGGTCGCCAAAACGCCCGGCTATTGGGAAACGCTGGTTAAGTCACATAAAAGTCCCACCCACCTGATCATCGCTGACGTAGAGCGTCGGCATGAAGGCCGAGTCGTGGTTGGTGATGATGATGGCGGGCGAGTTGAGCCTCTTCGCCTGGTGAACTAACATGTAGCACCTGGCGTTGTCTACGTCATTCGCCAGTACGAAACCTATGGAAAAAATACAAAGTATAGCGAACCTCTGTACTTCGGGTGTCACTTTTTCATAGAAACATTGGCGCCCAACGTGGGGCCAAAGTTTCTGAGAAAAATACTGTTTTTTTTTTATGTGATAGGTAGCAGACGAGCAGGCGGATCACCTGATGGTAAGCAATTGCCGCCGCCCATGAACACATGCAACAAGTGCGCTGCTAACCTTTTATCCCCTTCCCCCCACGATGGGCCTCCGGTACCCTCACTCAATCGGTAAAACAGACATCCGAAGAATCATCGCGTTTCGAAGGCGCGAGTCCAAGGCCATAAATAAAAAAATGAAATAAAAAAGAAGTAGAGGTTCACTATAAATGTGTTTTATGTGATAGCAGACGGATCACCTGATGTGATGGTAAGCAATGCCGCCCATGGACACCAGGACCTCCATTGAAGTCACTAGTGCCTTGCCAACTTTAAGGTCTTTGGTACCCTCACTTAATCGGTAAAACAGCATAGGCGCTGCTTCACACCTGATTTATAATGAGGCCGTAGTACTCCAGTGGAACCAACCTGGGGCTATATTTTTGATTCATTCGTGTGACGCAGCGTTGTCGCATGCGACGTATGTCACATTTGTCTTCTTAGTCGCATGATATTTAAACCTATTTTGACGTTTAATCTACCGCTCGCTTGATTCAAAAATACTGATTTTCGTATATCGAACGAAAATCTGTAGAAAACGTGCGCGACGAGTGAATCAAAAACAGATACCCTGTTCGGAGGTTGAGGCGTGGCGTGGTGTTGAATTTAAATAAAGCAGTATATGAAGATATTGATGAAATTGGCTGTCAAAGCCGAAACATCAGCCAGACTATATTATGATAATAACAACCTACCTGTTGGAATTTTATCTTCATCGGCGTGTAGGAACTCAATCAACTGTGCCGTCTTAGACCCTGGGGCTGCACACATGTCTAATACCTGTAACAAGCATAGTAAATTTCTGAATTGTAAAAAATTACTTTTTTATGTCAAACATAGCATGTTACTTTCCTCCATAAATAGTAAAATAAAATATTAAGACTTCAGTCTGTAACTGAATCTGCACTTAGTTTTTATTTAGAGTCTATACACTATGTTTTATTTAGGTGTAAGATTTGTTGGCTGTCATATAAATATGTAAATAAATTATGGCGAGTTGTAGAAATAAAGGTCACAGTTGATTTATACCATCGTTGATGAATAAATTTTTGGCGATACACACACAACATCTCATACAGCTGTGCTAGTTGTGACCACAGCTGCTGTAACGCAGGCGAAACGTCAAGCAGTAAATAATCATGTGCTTAAAAATTGCGTCGCATTAATTATTAGGTATAGTTATAATGCAACACAAAAATTTTAACAACTATTTAAGGATTGTTTTACTGCCCATTTAGCCATCAAGTCATGGAATGCCCTTTCAGTTCATGTGTTTCCACCTCCTTACAATTCTGGGTTTTTAGGTGGGGTGTGAAACGGCATCTCAGTAGACTTTCAGGGTGAGGATGACAGACTCAATAGACACTTTGTTTGTTCTTTTTCGCCTGTGAACCTCATATTTGGATCTCAAGGCCGCTTACCTTCAGGTGGAGTGAGGTCATCATGATTGTCCTCATTATAAAATTTAAAAAAGAATTTAATTATTTGAGCTATCAACTACTTGTAAGTCTTTTCTCACCTTATGGTGTGGCTGCACATCCAACACAACAGGTGGGATCATGGACACGGTCTCTTGCCTCGACACACCCCCGGCTGCTGTCTCCGACACCAGGAAGTTGTGGAGGCGGTACAGCGTCTCATTACGACGGATGTCTGTGCGAGAGAATCGCATCTGCCATGCTACCCCACCAGGGTACCTGAGAGAGGAACGTTATAATGAAGGTTGGGTCTGACACTGGAACGATATCTTTCCGATGTAAGGTGCTGTAGTAATCGTATTTGTCCTTTTTTATACACAACGTACAAAGCGCAGAAGACTGCCCGAACGTGACTCGATCTCTGCCGAGCACAAAGGGATGGCACATTGAGTGAAACAATCATTGAAGCCTTGCGAGTTTTGTACAAAATGACAATGATAACAGAAAAAGTGTATAAGCATAAGAGGTTGCTCTTGAAGATGGAACTTATTCAGATTTACTATATATTTTAATTTTTTTATTAGGAAGACCTAACATGCGTATCGCGACAAAATTTTGTCAACTCTCATTCACGAGAGCGCATCATTCTATCCCGTTCATCACTAAGTCAGGTGAGTGAGAAGCAACTTGTGCCGACACAATACAAGTGTCGACAAAATTATCTCACGGCGCATATTAGCCCGGCAGGATTTAACAATTCATGTTGTATTATACGTAGAGAAAAGAATGTACCATGACAGTGGAAATGGCTTGATCTCCTCTTCTTCTTCTTTATCATCAACCTTCAGCTTCTGTTGTATCATTTCAGAGAAAAACTCGCTCTTCACAATCTCTATGAGGGTTTCCTTCTCTGTTTTACTGCCGCAGATTCTGAAAGCTGTTGGTAGATCCCGCTGGAGTGCTTTCTTGAATTCCGGCCATTCCTCTTCTGGGCAAATTTTTGTATCTAAAATTATTTGAGTTTATCAAGTTCATTTAAAGACTGAAGAAATACAAGTCTAAATTACTTTACTTGCAAATTCAACAGCAATAAGGAATTAGTTCAGTACTTCAGTAATCAAGTTTTTATTCACTTATGTTGAACACTTCAATACTCACTTTATAATATTGTTCAAAATCACCATTTTCCTTGATTATCTCCATGTAACCCTTCGGCCTCCTCTCATCCGGGGGCGGCGGAGGTGCTGGGGGTCCCATTTCCTAAAAAATTACAAATATTAACCAAAATAAGAGAAAATTGTTAACACAAGATTGCTTTAATTTTTATTTACCATTTGTTTCCTGTCCCTTTTTCGTTGGGCAAACTTATTGAAGGGTTTATTTCGGCGACCCATCTTTCTCAGATATTCGCCAAGAGAAACTTGCCGTATTTGTATGAAATTGCGGTGTAAAACATACATAAACACACCGCCAAACACGTCAAAAACTCGCGTTTTGCACACTTTTTGACAATTCGTACGAATCGATTAAGATTGAGGTTAAGAACACGTTCAAATAATAATAATTTAATGGTAAAAGTAAAGACGAATTGCATCAATTAATTGTCTTTTTTAATTTAATGGAACAAACTTGTAATCTTGTAATCCGAAAATCAGCTTATCAAAAACCAATCAACATAGAGCGGGAGGATTATATAATTTAGCTAATTAATATATTCTATGGTATATTTAATATTTAATGATCGCAGCTTCGCAGCCCAGCTAGTGATGGGACCATGAAGTTCAGTGTTGCCAACCTTATCCGAGGTTAAATCTGTACTAGGTCCATAAAAATCCGTATAAATTCCGTATGTCTAATTTATAGGTACCTATTATATAAAATAATTAAAATAACAAGATCCTTATTATCTACGTTTACTATTTGGGTGGTTCTACTCAGGATGGACGAAAATGAAGTGATTTTTGGCATAATTGACGACCCGTTTAGCGCAATGGTTTGAGCGCCGGTTGAGACGTAAGGGTCGCGGGTTCGATTCCCGCACCAACACAAATGTTTGTTGATGAAACAGATATTTGTGTTGGGTCTGGGTGTTTGTAGTTCCTTCGTTGTTTCTGGTTTCCATAGTACAAGGGAAAACCTTAGTTTGGGACCAGGACAATGTATGTGATGTTTGTCTCAATTTATTATTATTATTTATTGTTAGTGAAACTAGTTTCTCTCAAAATATTTCGGAAAAAATATTTCGGTAACATGAACTGGGCTCACGGGCCTAAACCAAGTGAGTCCTAGTTTTCAGTGTAGAATGCTTTATTTATTAATTACTATCGTCCTGTAGGAATTTTCGAACTATGCGGCAGGTGTTTAGTATCGCGGCCTTCTGCATCGTCATGTAAGTACTTTCAGGTAAATCTAGATTTTTTTAAAGACGCCAGCAAATGCTTCGGGATTACACCAGTGCTAGAGAGCACCAGCGGCACGATGTATACTTTGTTCATTTTCCATATTTTAACTATTTCTTCTTTTAACTCTACGTATTTGTGTATTTTTTCTGTTATTGTTTTGTGAAGATTATGTGTATTTGGCACTGCTATGTCTATTAAGTAAACTGTGTTTCTTATTCTTATCAATTAAAGTAATGTCAGGTCTATTATTGTGTACGTTCTATCTGTAAGTATCGCTCTATCAAAGTACATCTTGTGGCTGCCGCTCTCCAGCACTGGTTTTGGGTTGTATTGATAATAAGGCAAGGATTTTCTGTAGTTAATTTATGTTTAAAGCTAATTTCTGATGGATTATATTGCAGACTGATTGTGGCGGTGAGTATAATCAGTTTGAGTAAGGTTAGGGCAAGCGCTAGTGATATGCTGAATAGTTTCTGACTGTCTGTGGCATTTTCTACACTTGTCTGAAATGAGATTGCGGTCTTTTAAAATGTATTTTGTAATTCCTGGTGTTGATGACTTGGTCCTGGATAGCTATAATAAACCCTTCGGTCTCAGGGAAGAGTGATCCTAACTTTAGCCATTTATTACTTGCAACTGCATCAACGTGAGGTTGCTCGAGGTCATGAATGTGTCGGCCGTGTAATTCCTTGCGTCGCCACATATTCATTTTTTGAATTTCATGCTCCTGCCTGCCACCAAATTCAATTTCTCTATTGTGCAGATTCAACGGCGCGTGTAATTCTTATTATTTATTATTATTATTTATAATAAATTCAGAAAAGAAGATAAACTTCTTAAACAAGCGAACAAAAAAATAGGCAATTTATGATCATTTTAAAAAAATTATGGACCAGGAGGAGACTGATATAGATTCAAAAGAACTTAAAAGCCGGTTCAAAAATATGTTCGTTTTATTTATAATAAAAAAACATAATGTGTCTTCCATGGCCATAGAACCACTTCTGTTGACCTTGACTCAATTTATTAATCATAAAATGTCATAAAATTATTTATTTACTACTGCTTATTACAAAAACTTGATTAAAAGAAACTAGAACTAGGTAGTTGTATGAAATGAAACATAACAAAACTCTAATCACTTTCGTGCAAAGATGAAAATGGATTGGTAATCCTTCGTTTAATACAAGAACTAGGAGATTCGGGATTTCCCCGTTTACTGTGCAACTTGGTAGATTGTTGCCATAATATACCACTGAAATTTCCCAGTCCAGTAGTTAGCATTTGGATATTAAATCCAAATGCTAACTACTGTACTTGTGTACAAAAATTATCGTACTATTATTTTATATTTCTGAACATAGAATTCCGTAAAAAAAATCTGTATGTGAATTTTATCTGTATGTGACATGGAAAATCCGTATAAAATACGGATAAATCCGTATAGTTGGCAACACAAGTTAGATAGATTGGGACGAGACAGTGATTGCCCACTTAAGAAATTGACCACTTTGTAGTTTTATTTCAATATAATCCAATGTAATTTGTTGATAACGTTAGTAGTTCAGCTTTGAGATGATTTAGCAATGATTCAAACATCTAAGGAATATTTAAAATTTTCATGTATGGTAAAAATTGCTACATTTTAGAAGGGGTGGGCAATCACTGTGTTGGAACGTTTTTACTACAATGATAACTGCTTAAAATTAAACATTAGTACCCTGACTCGTTCTTATGCTTTCACAATCAAAAAATAAATTAAAGTGAATTTAAAGACGCACACTTATTGTCCGAAAATTGCCAATGCAATCATTATTTTTTAAAATCCGCCAAATTTCTCTTTTATAAATCTGATTAAGGGGTACCCTATTGTTATTTAACGGATTTAATTCCAACTTACACCTTTGTAAATAAGTAAATAATGTAACATTAAATAGGGCAATCACTGTACCCCGGGCAATCACTCTTTCGGTTACCCTATCGCATTGACTTAAATATATGGACCGGGCCTATTGTCCTATACAGAAATCAGTTATACAAATACCATGCATGTCGACGTGGAGTTCTCAAAACTATTGTTCTCTCTATCTAACTCAGCCTTGATTTCATAAGTGGAAAGAGATGACACTATTTCATTCAGCTCTATAATCGGAAAAATTGTCATTTGACAACCACGTTAATGCCTAATGCGGCCAAAAAGCCATGTTTAGTTCTGTTTAGTTACAGTTTTCTGAAGTACATGAAGTGTCAACTCACCGTTTCTTCCGACAAAAATAACTAATAATTTCTTTTCTTTTGAGAACTCGTTGTCCACATTACACAGGATATTGAAGAAACATTTAATCATTATGCCCAAGTGTAGTGTTATAGGATGTGGCTCAAGGAAAAGCGAAAATCAGCAAAGATTAACATTGCACCGGTATGTTATATTTTTTTCTAATTATTATAAAATGTTCATTATATTTATAGAAACTTTGAATGTTTTACACTTTTGTTTCCCCGTGTGATTCTATCCGTGTGTTTTCAGTCCATAATTATGCTTCATTTTGAATATTTTTTATGTTATAAAATTCGTGAGTTTTATACTAGGGTTGTAGTAAAAACATCGATAATATTTTACGATGAAGATAAACCTTTTATGCTAAGCGATGAATTTCACTTTGGGGAGTATTGTAATAATTTGATTTTGATCACATATCGTAAACTCGTCAAATTGAGATTGTTATTAATGATACCGGTATTACATACCTACTGCTACGACCTCCCGTTTTTATTCACTGAGCTACCATTGCCCTACCTCTATTATTAAGAGTAGATAATATCATTATAATCTTATCAATAATACCATAATTTTCTTACTTACAGATCTCTTTCTACAAACTGCGACGAACTGAACTCAGGAAGATAATATCACTACAAGCTCTACTACCTACTACCACCATAATTGTAAATTGAATACATATCTGTATACCTAGTTGTAGTGGACGAGGTGAGGAAAGAAAACTCGGTATTAGAGAGTAAAGAAATACTTATTTAGCGGTCACAGACCAAACTATTAAAATAATTAAAATTACGAATTAGATGTGCGCGTTAGGTGTTCCTTGTATGCAGTGGCGATCCGGATGTCCGGTTGAGTCGATTTCCGCGACGTCATCGGCGCCTCCCATTGGTCCGCTTGTGCGATATCACGTTATGAAGCACCAATGAGAGCGGACGCATATCACGCGATAAAATTCGTTGATTGGAATGATTGGTTCTATGATCCTGGTGTTGCCGCTATGATCCTGGTGTTGCCGCAATACTAGTTAAGTTTAATTTTGCAATAAAAAGATCTATAAAATATTATCTATTACATATTAAGAGCATAATTATTACCTACTTCAAGAAGACTTGTAAACTTTGTGCAATAAAGAGTACCTATCTATTTATACTTTGATTTTCATTTAACCAGTAACTTAAGCTTCTAATCAATCAATTTTACGAATGTCATTTTAGACTTTCAAATTAGGATTTGAGACGAGTTCTGTCAAAACAACTTCCATCGGTCTCAAACGAAAGAATGGTCACTTCAAATTACGAAATGACGTTCTCAATCGTTTGGTTGAGTCTCAAAATTACTTCAATACTCAATGCTTTATTTGCGTTTCACTTCAAATTAGACCCCCAGTCAGTATCGACTTGACAAATTATGATATCGATAAAGCATTATCAACAGAGCAGCACTAAAATAGCTGCCAGTCCGCCATTTTATGTTCTAAACCGGCACGTTTTTTTTGTAGGTATTTCTGCTCTATATTTATAACTCATTGCCCTATCGTTATTTTGCTAACCAGGTGGCGCTAGTGTACACAGACAGACGAAAACTTTAATTCTGTCAGTCAAGAAAAAAAACCTTGTGTGGGCGAGTAAAGAAAAAAAAGTTTAATCAGTGTTTTGTTCATTTGTTGTTTTTAATTTAAATTTTAATCAAACGATACGGGGCCTGTATATCTTGTACATAACATTTACACAATAGTAGGATTACATTCAGTAAGTACTAAACTGAGTGATATTACAGCGGAATGTAAAGTTTTTGTTTAAATATTCCTTTATTATTGTTACAAACGAATGTAAGATTTTCTTTAAAAATTTAGAAACCCTAAATTAATGATTTAATATTAACTTTAACTTTTTTATTGTTTTACGTTCGAAGGAAAACAATTCTAATAGGTATGTATTTAAGAATATGTAAATATTCATTATCTTCTCTATGTAGTTTTCAAATTAACTTTTATCTCAAGAATAGGATACTTTTCTATGTTTCATCATGTAGCCAATTTTGAACCTTATAATTGTTGTTCTAAGCTTGCCTTTACTAACCGTTGAAAATTGTGATAAGAGTTATCATTTTATTGATTTTGAATACACAAAAGTTATTATTATCATTGTAAGATGAGATAATTAAATTTCTAAGAATATAATGGTTCTCTCACTATGTTATCTTTTGTCGGTAGGTAAGTATGTCAAGTTTCCTTTCCATAATGTATTCAAACAAAATAATAGGATGTTATTATAAGCAGACGGGTCACCTGATAATAACCGATTGCCGCCTCCTCTAGACACTTACAACACTAGTAGAGTCACAAATGCGCTGCCAACCTTTCCCTTTCCCCCAAATTTGGCCTCCATTATCCTCACTCACACAATGAAACAGCAGCCGTGGCATCCTTCCGGGGGAGTCGGCCCATTCATGCCGAAGCGTGGCCCTCCCATGGTTAGATTTCAAGAGATGAGAGATTTTTTATTTGATTCTCCGCTCACTATCTATAACGTTATTATTTTCAGCTCACCACCATGAGCCCACCAAAAGGTTTCCAGTTTGCGATAGACCGTGGAGGCACGTTCACAGACGTGTACGCACGTTGCCCCAGCGGGAAGGTCAGGGTGATGAAGCTCCTCTCAGTGGACCCACAGAACTATGATGATGCCCCAAGAGAAGCTATCAGGAGAATATTGCAAGAGGTATTTTAGTTATGTAAAACAAGAGGCTTGTTCAGTCAAGTAATTTTATTTAGAAAGAATAACAACTAAATAGTACAATGAGTTTTAGATGCCATGAAAAAGAAAATAATGCTAATAATAAGTCTCCGCCTATGTCGTTAAACAAAACAATAGGCCTACGGAAAAGTAAAATGTAGTTTGACGGTAAATATTATGTTATACTTGTGTTCACTGATTTCTCCATCAATTAATGACTGATTAAATAAATTTTTTTACTGGAGAAAAGAGTTTTTTTTTAGTTTTTTCCAGAGTTCACCCCATTAAACAGAATCTGATGATGGGATCTTAGGAAAATCTTAAGATCCCATTGGATTACGAATCAGTATTTGACTTTTGCCCTGCTCTTTTACAGGAAACAGGCAATGCATTAGACAAGGACGGTAAAGTGGACTCCTCTCTCATCGAGTCAATCAGGATGGGTACTACTGTAGCCACCAACGCGTTGCTGGAGCGGAAGGCGCGAGGGTTGCGCTGGTCATCAACAAGGGGTTTAAGGACCTGCTGTATATTGGGAACCAGGCTAGGCCTCATATATTCCAGCTGGTGAGTGATACCACTGTCTGCCCTCACTTTGTTTTGAAACATAGTTTTCCAATGCTTGCCAAAAGATGGCGCTGGGTGTCGACGAAATCGCGCAAGTGTTTCATCTTTTCCAGTTACATAAGTCTTGAGGTTGTCTATAGGAGATATCTTTTTATAAATAGTATAGATTGAGAATTTGTCTGTAAGCGTGCTTTCACACGAGCGACCGTTCATGTGCGACCGTGGTTTGCGGATGTCGGCGGCAGTCGCGGACAGTCGCAGACGCGCCGAGCGACCGTCGGCGACGCGCTGCGACCGCCTCCGACGATGAATTTGCTAGGTTTCATATCGGCGGCGGCCGCTAGTTTACGAAACCCTTGACTTACTCTATTAAGTACAATTTATACATACTTGTAGTGGTTGACCTTGTGAAGGACTGGTGCCTGAATTAGATTTAATAAAATCTGTGACACAGCCATAGAACAAATACAAGGTACAAAGCACTTAATTTAAAAGAACAAACTATAGAAGCTAAATAAAAAAAAAATGAAATTAAATTAAATTAAATAAGCTTAATAAGTTGAGTACCTAAATATGTTTATGTGTGTACTGTGTATGTGTGTGTAAGTGATATAATATATTATGTGTGCTAAAGGGTGTCTGTGTAGATTGCTAGATTGTGTTAATGTTTATTGTTTTTTGTTTCTGCTGCTCTGCGGCTGCCGCACACTACGATCGCGAACGAAGGGTCGCTCGTGTGTAAGCTCTCTAACACTCCATCCTTGTCGTCTTCTCCAGGATATCAAAAGACCAAGCGTCCTCTACACTGAAGTGGTCGAGGTGGACTGCAGAGTGATCCCA
Source organism: Cnaphalocrocis medinalis (assembly GCA_014851415.1). Classification (NCBI taxonomy): domain Eukaryota; kingdom Metazoa; phylum Arthropoda; class Insecta; order Lepidoptera; family Crambidae; genus Cnaphalocrocis; species Cnaphalocrocis medinalis. Next base: position 12,273,025 of record CM026297.1, read on the forward strand.
GCGTTAGAAGACCGGTGTCAAATGAACCGCCCTTCCTCCTGGCGCCAGGTCTTAGGCACTACTGGAGAAAAGATGCTGGTTACTAAGGACCTGGATGAAGATGCAGTCAGGAGAGATCTGGCCAAGCTGAGGGAGAAAGGGATAGAGAGTATTGCTGTTGTGCTTGCACATAGTTATACGTACCATGATCATGAGTTGAGGATTGGGAAGATTGCGGCAGATATTGGTGAGTTTTAGATAGATAAATTCTTTGTTGTACAAAAATAACCCTTCATCCGGATTGGAAGAATATATTGGAAGTCTGAAACATTCGCACATTCGCTGCACTCAACGCACTCCTAAGCGTCAACCCTCGATGCGATCTGTTTGCGGACGCATAGATGAAGTTGGTGGCCGAATGTAACTGTGGGAGAGCCACGCTTCGGCATGAATGGGCCGGCTCGACCGGAGTGATACCACTGCCTCACAGAAAACCGACGTGAAGCAGCCCCTGTGCTGTGTTTCGCTGAGTGAGTGAGGGTACCGGAGGCCCACTCGGGGGGGAAGGGGATAAAAGGTTGGCAGCGCACTTGTAACTCCACTGGTGCTGCAAGTGTCCATGGGCGGCGGCAATTACTTACCATCAGGTGATCCGCCTGCTCGCCTGCTACCTATCACATAAAAAAAAATGTCGGAGATTTTGTGAACGAGATGTATGAGAGTGCCTGTGCTTGTTCAAATGGCATAATGTTATTTATTGACTGTAGTTTATTATTTCGATTTTATTAATTTAAGTTACTCTAATTCAAATAATGTAATTGGCAATTGCCGTGTTTTTTGAATTCAAATAAATAAAAATAAAATAAATAAAAAATAAATGGTATTCACCTTGTTACATGTGGGGGACAAGTTGGTGTGTGGGACTCTAACCCTAATCAAAACCCCTGGGTTGTCCATCTCAGCACAATCGCGGTCCGGTGGACCGTACCGCTAATAAGCTAATAAATAAAGAGTAACTTGAATAACCGCTAATCGCGCTTGCCACTTTTAGTAAGGAACTGACTGCTGATTTGTTATTGACATGATTTGCTAGTACCACTAATCAGTCCCACGCAACGACGCCAGATGGCGCTTTATTAATATAGTTTACATATTGAAATTACATACTTGTATTTTATTGTTTATATTATACTCTTATTTACCTATGCCATATTTCAGGGTTCACCCAAGTGTCCCTCTCCCACGCCATAACATCGATGGTGCGCATGGTCCCCCGGGGGTTCACGGCGTCGGCCGACGCGTACCTGACCCCCCACATCCGCGAGTACCTGCGGGGCTTCGCCGGGGGCTTCGGCCAGGGCCTGGGGGGGACCAACGTGCTGTTCATGCAGTCTGATGGAGGACTTACGCCTATGGACTTGTGAGTAAAGATATGGGTGTACCCAGGTTCTGGGCTAGAGGGGGGCATGACTTGTTACAAGCTAGGTGCTTCATCATCATCATCATCATCATTTAAGCCAATAGCCGTCCACTGCTGGATATAGGCCTCCCCCAAAGTTCTCCACACAGATCGGTCCTGTGCCACCCGCATCCAATGGACTCCCGCGACCTTCACCAGATCGTCGGTCCACCTGGTGGGAGGCCTGTCAGGGCTGCGGCCTCCTGCGCGTGGCCTCCACTCAAGGACCTTTCCACCCCAACGGCCTTCTGTTCTCCTCGCAATGTGCCCTTCCCATTGCCACTTCAGCCACGCAATTCTTTGGGCTATGTCCGTTACCTTAGATCTCCTGCGAATCTCATAATTTCTGATCGCGCTCACGATCACGCTAGGTGCTAGGTGCTTATAAAGAAAAAAAAAACCCCCTGCCTGCTGATTACTCTCATCTTATCTTAGCGTATAATTCCTGGTTCCGTTTAAAAGGGTCGCTTTATAGCCTAGTGTATACTGAATCCATGATTCAGGTTTCGTGGAGTATAATTACAATGAAGCGACTACCGTTTGAGCTTCGCAATCCTTTAACAGAGAAACCAGACCAACTGACTGATTCATTCAGAAACTTCCATATTATTACACACGCCGTAAGGCCCAGACAGCAGACATAATTGAATATCAATTGTTTTATGCCTTCTGACTTTAAGCTGTTGACGCCATCTTTGTTTTGATGAGCACCAACGCCGCAGTGGACAAAAAATGAACTAAATTACAATCACCTGACTGATTTTACGTCCGCTATGTTCAAAGAGCTATCAGCTAATTTGTTGGACGTTAGTTAGGCTTGTTCATTCAACGTTCGGTCTAGTCATTGAATTAAACGTCGCTATTCAATAAACGCGCTAGTCATCCAATCAAATAGCTGTTTCAACCAGATGACTGCGACATATATATCGGGAATATGCGGTTATAATAAGCTTTTTGCTGCCAGGTTCAACGGATCCCGGGCGATCCTCTCTGGCCCCGCGGGGGGAGTGGTCGGGTACGCTATGACGTCATACCAGAAGGATACCGGACTCCCAGTTATAGGTAAGATTTCTAGCCGCAAGTCATGCCCCATTAGCCCCAAGAATCATAAATTCAACTCTTCTCGTTTTCGCAAATGGTCATCGCGAAAAATTTGGTACTTTCGCAGAATGTCATTTTCGCAATTGGTCACTTTCCCAGAATGTCATATTCGCAAATGGTCACTTAAGCAAAACAACCACCTAACAATAAAAAAAGGCCTCTGTACGGTTTAGTAACCGCACAAAGGTATAATATCGATGACTCAGAATTTAGGTCAATAACGCGGTTATAATTATGTTTACCTACGTCTGTTAGTTAGCTTTTAATATCTACTTATGAATAAAATCAGTGTTTGATCGACTATCTTTGGGTTTGTTTCGCACATTAACTTTCCCTCATCTCTCACTCATCTTATAACTGTAAAAACACTACAGCCTCTTCTAAACACCTCCCAAGGTATATTTGTTGTAAGCATCGTGAACTCATCTCTCTGTGTCTAGGGTTCGACATGGGCGGCACGTCGACGGACGTGTCCCGGTACGCGGGCGCGCTGGAGCACGTGCACGAAGCCACCACGGCCGGGGTCACCATACAGGCGCCGCAGCTAGGTAACTTATACAATAACTAGTTTAGTATACTTTGTTAATTTATGTAATTGGTATCAATTGTACCGTGTTAATTAATTAAATATTTTTTTTATGTAGTAGTTGTAGCAGACGAGCGGGCGGATCACCTGATGGTAAGCAATGCCGCCGCTCATGGATACCTGCAACACTAGTAGGATAAGTGCGCTGCCAACCTTTTAGTGCTGCCAAAGTCTAGACACTGGTCCCTCCACCAGTCCATGGTCCTTCTACCGTCTCGGCATACGGACCGAATCTTGGGAGACGCTCACCAGGTACTTGCTAAGGGCTCTTTCCCCGGTGCGTTTTCACTCCTTACAAAGTCTGTGTCTCTAGCCCATCTCAATGTCATCTCCCCAAATGGGGCGTGAAACACCACAGCATAAGCGACTCGCGCTCGCAAAAAGTCTAGTCTGCTAAGGAATGTAGACTTATCTATTAGAGATAAGTTCTATTTGCTTCATCATCATCATCAGCAACCCACACTCGTCCACTGCTTGTCATAGGTCTCCCCTAATGCACGCCACCGCTCCCGATTTTCGGCCACTCTCATCCAGCAACACCAGCCAGCCTCCGAATGTCATCATCCCATCTTGTCGCAGGGCGTACAACACACGCTTACCGAGTCGCGGTCTCCACCCAAGGACATTACGGCTCCAATGGTTGTTAGTTTTGCGGTTAATGTGACCAGCCCACTGACACTTTAGTTTGGCAATTCGGTGGGCTATGTCGGTGACTCTGGTTATTTACTCTCGGCGTCAAAAAAATCGCACATCTGCGTAGTTTTCATACTAACGCGCTCATATCACAGCTTCGTATATAAAAAATTAAACATTATATTACAATATTTTTAAGGTAACATTAGGGGAACCGAGACAGTGATTGCCCAGGGTACAGTGATTGCCAGGTTTAAGGTTAACGTGGATTTTACTTAACTTATTTTCAAAGGAGTAGTTTTGAATTAAATCCATTAAATAACACTAGAGTACTCTTTAGCAGAATTCAAAATAAGAAATTTGTCAACATTTTAAAAAAATATATTATAATGCTGTTTTTGCACAGCAGGTGTTCGTCTCTTCAAAAACTCGAATTCCTTAGGAGAATCGGATACACTTAGTAGTTTTAATGATTGTGTCACTTTTATTTTATTTTTTGAATGTGAAAGCTAAACAACAAGCTAGTTAAAGCTTTGATGTATCATTTGAAGCCGTTATCATGGTATAAAAACATTCCATTTAGTATTTAGGGGGTGGGCAATCACTGAATTTTTAGAACAAATTTTAAGATTTTTTTTTGCAAAACGTTATTTTAAAAATATTCTTTAGATATTTGAATTGTTGCTAACTTATCTCAAGCAAACTACCAATGGTATATAAAAGTCGCACCTGCTACCCAATTGTTAAAATAAAGGATTTAATTGAAATAAAACTTTGCATCATTTTCTTAAGTGGGCAATCACTATCTCGGTTACCCTACCAATATATGCTCTTTTAATCCAACATTTTCCATCCATGGAATTTACTTGATTCGTCCAAAAAAATTAAAAGTAAATCAGTTTTCAGCTCCATAGAACATTGCATTGCATTGCATTGCAAGAACATTGATTTACTTTTTTATGTTTTTGGGAAAATTAGGAAGTTTCACGACTAATTAAGAGCATGATTAACATACGAGCATATAAAAACCATGTTACGTAAAAAATATTGCAATCAAGTTTCACTTTTTTATATACGAAGCCGTGATATGAGCGCGTTAGTATGAAAACTACGCAGATGTGCGATTTTTTGACGCCGAGTGATTTGTTACTCCAACTTGTTGTTCAGATATAAACACAGTGGCGGCTGGGGGGATCCATGTTGTTCTTCCGCTCGGGGCTGTTCGTGGCGGGCCCCGAGTCCGCGGGGGCGCAGCCCGGGCCCGCTGCTACCGGAAGGGGGGCCCGCTGGCGGTCACTGACGCCAACCTCTTACTAGGTATGTGGTTTTAACAGCAACAGTGTTCGCCAACCTCTACTAGGATATGGTTTTAACAGCAACATGTTTGCCATTCATCTGAAGCGTAGGTTTCCCATGACTCAGAATTTAGGTCAATAACGCGGTTATAATTATGTTTACCTACGTCTGTTAGTTAGCTTTTAATATCTACTTATGAATAAAATCAGTGTTTGATCGACTATCTTTGGGTTTGTTTCGCACATTAACTTTCCTCATCTCTCACTCATCTTATAAACTGTAAAAACACTACAGCCTCTTCTAAAACCTCCCAAGGTATATTTGTTGTAAGCATCGTGAACTCATCTCTCTGTGTCTAGGGTTCGACATGGGCGGCACGTCGACGGACGTGTCCCGGTACGCGGGCGCGCTGGAGCACGTGCACGAAGCCACCACGGCCGGGGTCACCCATACAGGGCCGCAGCTAGGGTAACTTATACAATAACTAGTTTAGTATACTTTGTTAATTTATGTAATTGGGTATCAATTGTACCGTGTTAATTAATTAAAATATTTTTTTTATGTAGTAGTTGTAGCAGACGAGCGGGGGATCACCTGATGGTAAGCAATGCCGCCGCTCATGGATACCTGCAACACTAGTAGGATAAGTGCGCTGCCAACCTTTTAGTGCTGCCAAAGTCTAGACACTGGTCCCTCCACCAGTCCATGGTCCTTCTACCGTCTCGGCATACGGACCGAATCTTGGGAGACGCTCACCAGGTACTTGCTAAGGGCTCTTTCCCCGGTGCGTTTTCACTCCTTACAAAGTCTGTGTCTCTAGCCCATCTCAATGTCATCTCCCCAAATGGGGCGTGAAACACCACAGCATAAGCGACTCGCGCTCGCAAAAAGTCTAGTCTGCTAAGGAATGTAGACTTATCTATTAGAGATAAGTTCTATTGCTTCATCATCATCATCAGCAACCCACAACTCGTCCACTGCTTGTAGGTCTCCCCTAATGCACGCCACCGCTCCCGATTTTCGGCCACTCTCATCCAGCAACACCAGCCAGCTCCGAATGTATCACCCATCTTGTCGCAGGGCGTACAACACACGCTTACCGAGTCGCGGTCTCCACCCAAGGACATTACGGCTCCAATGGTTGTTAGTTTTGCGGTTAATGTGACCAGCCCACTGACACTTTAGTTGCAATTCGGGGGCTATGTCGGTGACTCGGGTTATTTACTCTCGGCGTCAAAAAAATCGCACATCTGCGTAGTTTTCATACTAACGCGCTCATATCACAGCGTCGTATAAAAAATTAAAACTATATTACAATATTTTAAGGTAACATTAGGGGAACCGAGAAGTGATTGCCCAGGGTACAGTGATTGCCAGGTTTAAGGTTAACGTGGATTTAACTTATTTTCAAAGGAGTAGTTTTGAATTAAACCATTAAATAACACTAGAGTACTCTTTAGCAGAATTCAAAATAAGAAATTTGTCAACATTTTAAAAAAATTATATATAATGCGTTTTTGCACAGCAGGTGTTCGTCTTCAAAAACTCGAATTCCTTAGGAGAATCGGATACATAGTAGTTTTAATGATTGTGTCACTTTTATTTTATTTTGAATGTGAAAGCTAAACAACAAGTAGTTAAAGCTTTGATGTATCTTGAAGCGTTATCATGGTATAAAAACATTCCATTTAGTATTAGAGGGGTGGGCAATCACTGAATTTTTAGAACAAATTTTAAGATTTTTTTTGCAAAACGTTATATTTACAAAATATTCTTTAGATATTTGAATTGTTGCTAACTTATCTCAAAGCGTAAACTACCAATGGTATATAAAAGTCGCCACACTGCTACCAATTGTTAAAATAAAGGATTTAATTGAAATAAAACTTTGCATCATTTTCTTAAGTGGGCAATCACTATCTCGGTTACCCTACCAATATATGCTCTTTTAATCAACATTTTCATCATCCTGGAATTTACTTGATTCGTCCAAAAAAATTAAAAGTAAATCAGTTTTTCAGCTCCATAGAACATTGCATTGCATTGCATTGCAAGAACATTGATTTACTTTTTTATGTTTTTGGGAAAATTAGGAAGTTTTCACGACTAATTAAGAAGCATGATTAACATACGAGCATATAAAAACCATGTTACGTAAAAAATATTGCAATCAAATGTTTCACTTTTTTATATACGAAGCCGTGATATGAGCGCGTTAGTATGAAAACTACGCAGATGTGCGATTTTTTTGACGCCGAGTGTATTTGTTTACTCCAACTTGTTGTTCAGATATAAACACAGTGGCGGCTGGCGGGGGATCCATGTTGTTCTTCCGCTCGGGGCTGTTCGTGGCGGGCCCCGAGTCCGCGGGGGCGCAGCCCGGGCCCGCCTGCTACCGGAAGGGGGGCCCGCTGGCGGTCACTGACGCCAACCTCTTACTAGGTATGTGGTTTTAACAGCAACAGTGTTCGCCAACCTCTTACTAGGTATATGGTTTTAACAGCAACAGTGTTTTGCCCATTCATGCTGAAGCGTAGGTTTCCCATGTCTGCAGAAATTGAAAACAAAATCTTGTACCCCTTTTTTTAAGTATAAAAATGAGTGACATCATAAATAAATATTGCACTTAAAAAAAATCCTCAAAGGGTTCAACCCATAACCTTCCACAGACCGATCAGATATGCTATCCAATAAGTGCAATATTTACTTAAGAATAAATGCTATACCAAAAAGAGTGACATCATCATTTTTAAACCATGATTAACAATGACATTCCACCTACAAAATGTCATTGATGATTAACTTTAAGTCTCCATTTTGTAATGATGGGGTCTGTGAAATTCTATAGATAACGACAATGCTTGTAACTAAACTAAAAAAGTAAATCGCTTGCGTTCGAATCCGAATCCGGTTTTCTTCGCACTCTTGGTGCGGTTCGGGCGTACGGGGTAAACCCTTTGCCCGGGCTGCTTCTCGTGCCATCTTGTGGCACGGTGTTGTGCTCCAGGAGAGGAGGCCTCCCGACAAGGTGCTGCTGGGGCGGTCTTGGACCCCGAAGGGCCTGCCTGCTGCCCGGTCGCACTCATCTGTCTGGGAGGGGGGAATGTAATCGCCACCTAGCACCATCTATCGGTACAGAGTGAAACTAATATTCCGTAACGAAGTGAGGGTGGGCCAAAGATATTACTTGGCAACAGTAAAATATTCTGTTTCTAATCAGGTCGACTCCTGCCGGAATACTTCCCTAAGATTTTCGGACGTTCTGAAAACGAGGCGTTGGACAGAGAAGCCACGGTCGCAGCGTTCCAGAAGATGACTGATGACATCAACAGCTTCTTGAAGCAAGATGGAGGGAAACCGGTAAACAAACAATTTATTTTTTTAAAGATAATACCTTTATCTTCTATACTCTTTATAAAGAGATAACTTCTATAGACACGAAACGCTTGCGCTATGTAATTGGACACAGCGCCATCTATTGATTCATTTCTGAATTACGGTCCCGAAGCGAAGTGAGGGCGGGCCACTAGTCTCTTAATAAATACTTATGTCATTTTTATGATTAATTTATAGATGAGTATGGAAGAAGTAGCCATGGGATTCATCAATGTTGCGAATGAAGCGATGTGCAGGCCGATTAGGTGCGTATAAATCACCCCCTCCCCCTTACAATACAATTTTCGTTGAAAAATATTTTCTTGTATATAAAATAAACAAGTCACGAGACCGACTTTTTGTAAAAGTTGTCATTTTTTATGCGTTTTTCTAAAAATCATTGAACAAATATTGTGCAAACTGATTGATATAAAACGTGGTTATAAATAAAACGTTTTTTTTTTCATTGGCCAAATGGCTCATTTGGTAGTGACCCTGCTTTAAACCTTGTTTGATGTTAAGGGTTCCGTAGCCGAATGGAAACAAAATGTGGTGAATTGTGGTAAGCAGGAAAACCAAGTTTGAGATAGTAAATAAAATATTTATTCCGAGCGACACATAGAACGAACGTGGCTTCGATCACAGACAACCCGAGGGCGCGCACCATAAACTATACAGAATACTTTTTCTAAGTTTACACTAAATGGGTTGCGTTTACCATTTTCCAACACAAATACCGTACGGGTCGAGCTAAATATAACCGTTTAAAAAACGGAACCCTTATAGATTTGTCAAGTCTGTCTGTCCAGCTGTATGTCAGCCAATTTTTTATTAATTTACCTTAGGGCTCTAACCACCGCCCGGGGTCACGACGCGTCCCGCCACGCGCTGGCCTGCTTCGGCGGCGCGGGCGGCCAGCACGCCTGCGCCGTGGCGCGCCAGCTCGGGATAGCCACCGTGCTCATACACAAATACGCAGGTGCGCACACAATAGTAACATTAACGAAATAGATTATCTCATTGACATGTCATACCCATAAGTAATATAAAAATAAATTGAAACAACATCACATACATTGTCCTGGTCTCAAACTAAGGCCTTCCCTTGTACTATGAAAACCAGAAACAACGAAGGAACTACAAACACCCAGATCCAACACAAATATCTGTTTCATCAACAAACCTTTGTGTTGGTGCGGGAATCGAACCCGCGACCCTTGCGTCTCAACCGGCGTTCAAACCATTGCGCCAAATGGATCGTCAAATGGGCGTGCCCAGGGAAGGGAGGGGCAGCTGGAGCACTCTACTGGTGTTGCAGGTGTCTTTCGCTTACCAACAGGTGATCCGTCTGGTCTTCTGCCACCTATCACAAAATACACCGTAAGTAAAGAATTTATATAAAACTTACCTGTTTTAATTTTTTTTATTCCTTATAAGCACCTAGCTTGTAAAAAATCTTTTTTTTGTTGACCCAGGGGAAATGCGCTACGCATACCCGTCCACCCGGGGGTGGACGGGTTATGTCGGACTCCCCGCCTTCAGCGGGGGGAGTCCGACATAACCGAGGACGATGTGGGAGAGTCCCAGGGGTTTTACCGACTAAAACCCCTGGGACTCTCCCACATCGTCCATCTTGGAAGATGTCATGGGTCCGCGACACGGAGCCTGGCACCACGACAAATTGTAAAAAAAAAAAACTTATTAGCCCTCCTCTAACCCAGAACCTGTACGCCCGTGGTCGTACCCAATTCACATGAGAGATGAGGTATAGATTAAGGTTGTTACCTTATCCTACAGGTATACTGTCAGCATACGGTATGGCGCTAGCTCACGTAGTACATGAAGCACAGCAGCCCTGTGCGGCGGTGTACTGCCCCGCTAGCTTTGGCGAGATAGACCGGCAACTGGACGTGTTGGCCGCCGTGTGCCGGGACAAGCTCAAGTCACAGGTAATAAGACACAGGTAATAAGTCACAGGTAACAAGTCACAGGTAACAAGTCAATACAACAAGTCACAGGTAACAAGTCACAGGTAACAAGTCATAGGTAACAAGTCACAGGTAACAAGCATGGGTAACAAGTCACATACAACAAGTCACAGGTAACAAGTCATAGGTAACAAGTCACAGGTAACAAGTCATAGGTAACAAGTCACAGGTAACAAGTCATGGGTAACAAGTCATTACAACAAGTCACAGGTAACAAGTCATAGGTAACAAGTCACAGGTAACAAGTCATAGGTAACAAGTCACAGGTAACAAGTCATGGGTAACAAAGTTAAGAAAATAAAACAAACAACCAAATTCTACAATGCCGGCCCGCACCAAGAGGTTTGGCTCCTCATTCCTGCCCCGAGCTATCAAGTCATAGAATGCCCTTCCAGTTCATGTGTTTCCTCCTTCTTACAATTTCTGGGTTTTAGGCGGGGCGTGAAACGGCATCTCAGCAGGCCTTCAGGGTGAGGATGATGGACTCAATAGTAGTTGGTTATTTAGTGTTAACCTCATATTTGGATCTCACGGCCGCTTACCATCAGGCGGAGTGAAGTCATCTTGATGGTCCTCGATATAAAAAAAAGATAACTTTCCATTTATGATAAATAGCAAATGTAATAAAAAGATTAATATACCTTTTTCAAACTGAATAATAGAGACTGAATAGAATTATTACAACCAGTAGTAGTAATTTGTATAACCAGTTCGGTACTAGCTTTTTAATCGTCTCGCGTCATCTTAACTTCTCAAACTCTTATCACTTATCCCCAGGGTTTCTCCGACTCCCAAATAGTGAGGAGCCGTACCTCCCCTGCGGTACGCCGGCACGGATGCGCGTGATGGTGGCTCCTGTACAGGACACCAAGTCGTCTACGGCTTGTACCGCCATGGGACTTTTTATGCGGCTTTTATTGATAGGTGAGTGAATTAAAATTCAAATTGTTCATTGCAAGTCACATTATCTTTAAAATTTGGTTCTGTTCTCCAATCCGTAGGAGGATACTTTCGCCCAGCGAATTTCCATCGCTATCCAACGAGGCAATGCTGCCAGCATTTTGGGGACATTGCCACAGGGGCCTACTTTGATTTTTTTTTTTTGGTAGTTTATTTTAGCTTTAGATTCTAGTTACATATTGTTTTTTTTTGTTTCCTCATTATTTTGTCCAGTAAATGCCTCGTTGCTAAAATATATTAATCATATTCCATTCTGAACTCTGTATACAGTTCGCGCACTATCAGTATATAGCCATGTTATTTCGAATCTTATTCCAACAGATATAAGAATGAGTTCGGCTTCACGCTGTCCGACCGCGACGTGTTGGTGGACGACATTCGCGTCCGCGGTGTCGGCATGAGCACCGTCCCAGAGGAGGTGGCGCCGCCTAGCGGGAAGGGAAGGAAGCCGCAGCCTGAAAAGGTAGATAATGAAACCCATTAAAAATCTGTTTCTGAAACTTAGGGTGCGTTTTCACAGAAGTCGAGCTGCGTGGAGTAGAGCGGAGACTTGTAAAAGTTGACCAATCACATTGCTCATTAGAGATGAGATGTGTATTTTGAGCAACGTGATTGGTCAATTTTTATAAGTCTCCGCTTAACTCTAGACATCTCCGGACAGACGGATCCGGATGACACAATTGGTAGTGCCCTGCCTCATGCGCCAAAAGCCGCGGGTTCGATCCTGGACAAAACATTCGTATGATGAACACTTGTGTTTGTTCAGTGTCTGGGTGTAATACAATAATATGTATTTAAGTATTATATTTGTGATACTCTGTTGTCTGATATCTGTAACACAAGTGCTTAAGCTACTTAGTATAAAGTCTATGTATGAGATGTTGTATTAATTCACTTTTAAGAAAACACATCTAAACAGTTTATTTATTCTATATATTGATATTCACTTCCTCTCCATCTTTCTCCAGTCTGTGAAGGTATACTTCGAAGGCGGGTACCAGGACACAAACATCTACCTCTTGGAGAAGTTAGCCCCGGAGCAGGAGGTCCCCGGCCCCGCCATCATCATGGACAGCCTGTCTACCATACTCGTGGAGCCAGGTGAGGAGTCGCCTGTGAAATATCCGCTAGATGGCGTACTGTAGAACTGTTATTCTTGACGTGAAATGTCAAAATATCACTGTATTCAGAGGGCCTAATTTAAAGTGGTCGTTACGACCGAATCGGAGTTCCCCTCTCTTTCACACGCGCTGTGCGCGCTTTTGTTTGAATGTGACAGGTATATTCTCATTCGTTACGGGACATCTTCGTTAAAAGCCACCTGATTTTTAATCATGTGGAGTAAACTGACAGATGTCAATGCGTATGACAGCATAAATTATCACTCAATTTGACAGATGCAAAATGTCAAAATGTAAAGAAACTTGACATTTGCATCTATTAGGTTACTCCACATGATTAAAAATTAAACAAACAATGATGTTGAAGTTGGACCTCAGTCTAACTGTACTGTCAGTTTCGAAGCTTGTTTTTTTTATAGAGAAATGTCACTAATTGGCACCGCGTTACGTCACTGCTTTTATTTGGCGTTTAATGTCACGTGACTAAATGTATATTTGTATAAAATATTATCTTTAACAATTTTAATAATCCATACATTTTATGATAAATATATTATAGACATTTTGTTCCTCTACGTCATAATGAGGGTGTTTGCAAATGCAAAATCCGATAGATGGCGTTACGTTCACGGCAGGTCCAACAACGAGTGGACATTTGACGTATCATGTCAAAATTATGAAGTTATGTTATGAAACAACCAATGTCGTCAAAGTTGGACCTCACATCAACGTAATGCCATCTATCGGATTTTTTTATGGTAGGTATAGGTAACTGAGGAGCAGGCGGATCACCTGATGGTGAGCAATTGCCGCCGCTCATGGACACTTGCAACACCAGTGGAGTTACAATTGCGCTGCCACCTTTTATCCCCTTCCCCCTCGGGTGGGCCTCCGGTCCGGTACCCTCACTCATTCGGCGAAACACAGCACAGGGGCTGCTTCACGCCGGTTTTCTGTGAGACAGTGGTATCACTCCGGTCGAGCCGGCCTATTCATGCCGAAGGCTCTTCCACAGTTAAAAAAAGGATTTTGCATTTGCAAACACCCTCATTGATCGTTATAAATGCCAATCCATCCGATTTATTCTTAGGACACAAGCCTATTTAGTTCTCCCACGATGAAAAGGTTCCCCATTGTCCAGATTGCCTTGCGGTCATCACGAAGCATGGCGACATCAGCATCACAGTCGGGTCAGGCAGGCCGAAGCAGGTCACCGGGGCGTTGGACGCGATACAGCTGAGCATCTTCTCGCATAGGTTCATGTCTATCGCCGAGCAGATGGGCAGGTACGTACATATGCCGAAGTGTGACTCTCCCACACTTAAGGCACCCGGTTGTCAAGATCAGGGGTCACTAATTAGTTTCATTCAGGGTTTTCAGCAGTAAAATTATCATCGCGGTCCGCACAAAAAACGACACTTTTTTCATATTGAGAACAATCAAGATGACCTCACTCCGCCTGATGGTAAGCGGCCGTGTGATCTAAATGTGAGGTTGACAGGCACAAAAGAACAAACTAAGTACCTATTGAGTCTGTCATCCTTACCCTGAAGGCCTGTTGAGATGCTGTTTCACGCCCCGCCTAAAAAATCCAGGATTGTAAGAACCAACCTACCTAGGACGGGCGGGTTACTGCGGCTCATAATATCGACTACGATGGGGGGTCCCAGCGGCTACGATGGGGGCTTGCGGTCCGTACAGTGTAGTTCGGCGGTCCGCATTCGGCCCGCGGTCCATTATTTGGTGACCCCTGGTCTAGATTGCCACACGGCCATCACTACGCATGGTGACATCAGCATCACAGTCGGGTCTGGCAGGCCGAGGCAGGTCACCGGGGAGTTGGACGCGATACAGCTGAGCATCTTCTCGCATAGGTTCATGTCTATCGCCGAGCAGATGGGCAGGTACGTGCATATGCCGAAGTGTGACTCTCCCACACTTAAGGCACCCGGTTGTCAAGATCAGGGGTCACTAATAGGGTATTTGACTATTTTTTTTTATGTATAGGTATAATCAAAAGACCCCTCAATTTAAGAAACATCGTTGAAATAATTACTTGATTCGCATTTGAACTAGATGAGATATCACAGCTTTAAGAGTACATATTTTGGGCAAGCCCAAAAACGCTGTATACAAATGGCTACTGAAGAGTGACGTCACACACACCTTAGACTCTTGTGTTCACGTCTGATTAGTCAAATACCCTATGAGTTTCTTTCGGGGTCCGTTTTTAGAAGTAATATGACCATCGCGGTCCGCACAAAGAACGAAGAGAAAGAAAGAGGGGGGAGGGGGTTTTACAGCGACATGTTATAATGACTATGATAGGGGGTCGCGGTCCGTACAGGGTAGTTTGGTGGTCCGCATTCGGCCCGCGGTCCGTCATTTGGTGACCCCTGGTCTAGATTGCCAAGCGGTCATCACGAAGCACGGTGACATCAGCATCACAGTCGGGTCTGGGCGGCCGAGGCAGGTCACCGGGGAGTTGGACGCGATACAGCTGAGCATCTTCTCGCATAGGTTCATGTCTATTGCGGAGCAGATGGGCAGGTACGTGGGTACAGTCAGCCACACATCAGGTTACCACAACCTGTCAAATGCCTAATTATAGATTGTACAGAATTGATAATACCTCGGGAACTGTGATAGCACCCATAAGGACATTTGTTCAGGGCACTTAAATCTATAACATGTCAAAAATTTTAAGCAAATTGACTGAAACCACATTTCCCTAACAACTTTTGCGGTTTCCTTTCCTCAATTGATATTCAACCTAATGTCATTCACATCACAGTAAGATGAGAGTGGATTGAAGAAATTTGACAATTTTGTATACTTTGATAATAAAAGTAATTCAATTCAATTAATTCATTTATTGCAAGTCACATTACATAATAAAAAATGTTATAACATAAATAGGTTTACATGTGATGCCCTGTGTAAGGACGTAGTCTAGCACACGCAATAGTCTCCATTATATATTGTGTAAATCTTCAAGAAACGAGCCTATATCTACCTGAAAGGCCGGCAACACATCCGCACTCCTTCTGTAGGCCTAACATGCGCACCGCGACAAAGTTTTGTCGACTCTCGTTCGCGAGAGCGCATCCTTCTATCCCGCTCATCGCTCAGTCAGGTGAGCGAGAAGCAACTTGCGCAGAGACAATACGAGTGTCGACATAATTATTTCATGGTGCGCATGTTATCCCGGTTGGTGTAGCTGATGTCCTTGGGCGGTGGTGTTCACTAACCATTAGGTGACCCACTTGCTCTTTGCTTTCCTGTATTATAAAAAAAAATGTAATGCTGTCTAGTTGTACAAAGGAGTACGTTTTAGGTTGAATAAATAAACATCAAAAACTTCCAGGGTGCTCCAACGAACCTCGATATCGGTGAACATCAAGGAGCGGCTGGACTTCTCGTGCGCGCTGTTCGGGCCGGACGGCGGGCTCGTGTCCAACGCGCCGCACATCCCCGTGCACCTGGGCGCCATGCAGGAGACCGTGCAGTACCAGGTAAGGGACCATTCAAGTATTACGTAAGCAGATTTTTTGGGAAATTTTACCCCCCTCCTCCCCTTGTCAGCAAAAATTGATGATAAAATATATGTCGCATCCGGTCATGTCGCATCCGGTCACAGACCATAAACGACGAGAAGCAAGCGCGCCAAGCGACGACAGCGGGAACTATCGTTTCGCGCGCTTTGACAGAGCCGTGACGTTTCGGCGGGGAGCGATTGGGCTCAGTTTGATTCACAGAGTACATTGTATTATATAGTAATAGAGATACAACTCAGCCTTTTTTGTGGAAATGCGATAGGTAGTGCTGCCTCTGAACGCGAGCTTTGGAATTAATAGTATGAATGTGTGTGTGTATGTGTGCGTGTGTGCGTGTATGGGTTGTTTTCAAGGATGTTTATTTGATTTGTTTTTGACATAGCTTTAGATATTCCTTATTCACAAAAAATATAGTAAATAAGAAATAGGTAAAGCTATGTCTAAAACACATTAGCTTAAAATTATTGTAATTTCTCTAAAAAAATGTTCTCGTTACAAAAATAAAATAAAATATATTGTTTTGTATTTCACAAATGTTTATTTCTTTCTCTTCAAACACTGAATAATATTTCTTTGCGTCTTGAAGATAGCATTACTATTGTATTGCTTGTTATCGTAACGCTTGATAAGTTGCGCCCAAGCTTCCTCATAGTTCCGATCAGTAATAGCAAAATTTCGAAGCAAGTTACTTGGGTCTCCTTGTAGACTTGTATTCAAGTACTTAGTGTAACTTCTATACTCCAGTCAAGCTCTTATTATTATGTATAAGAGCTGTAAACATATTATTATGGAATGTTTGCCACTCTTCATACTTTCCGGAAAATGTCGGAAGTTGAATTCTCGGAAGATTTAAGTCATTTGAATCTGATGATGACAATGGTGACAAGTTGTTCTAACTGATCCTTCGTCGGTGAAATACTCGTGATCAGTTTGACAAGAATCTTCTTGGATGAACGAGCTGACCTGATTATCCTATGACCCTCTTTGAATTCCAACCATAATTCCTCTAAATTCTCTAGATGTGTCTCAATATACGATCGAGTGATGCTGGCCTTAACACTTTTCTTAAAATTTTTATCAGCCTTTTGAATTTTTAAGTAAATATCGGATTGATTCTCGACTAACTCCATTGTTGAAAAAATGACATTAAATTCTTACTTACTGTTTCCGAGCAACATTTACGGTCTACATTTACTTCATTGAATTTATGACTTGCGTAGTTAAAACGCATTTTGTTAACTTTATCAGTTATTTCCCGGGTTTAATTCCAATAATAAAATAAAATTCATGAGAAAATGACTTGAAGAAAAATTTATATTTCAATAACGTCAAATTGACAAGACATTCAGAGAAAAAAAAACTAACATAATTAAGCAAACTCCTTTTACAGAAAAAGTTTCAATATAAAAATATATAAATTAACAGATAGTGCGCCATCTTGCGTCACTTCACTTAACTAAGTTGTAAGCTGTGAAAGCAAGGTTATATCCTACCATCTATATAGGAAATCCTGAACAACTTACTGATATAGCCCTACTTAATTAAATATCATCTACTATTCAAAAAATAATACTACTGTCTTGCTCTTTTTTATTTCGCCCGATTATATTTCTAGTTTGAAAGTTCTATGATTGTTTCCCCTGGTTTGATTCTGACCGTCGTAGAGTAAACATCGCGGAACTGTCCCGCTACTCGTTCAGTGTTTTAGTGTTCAAATTAAGACCTAGATACCTAGTGTTGCGATTGTAATAGTTTCAGTGGTGTAATTACATCAGTTAAGTGTATAACACGGTGATTTTCATTGCACGATCCCTAATTTCTGCCCACACTATGCCTGTACGCTCTGGACCTAACCCCTGACGTTCCGACATATACATTATCTTCCTGAATTTATCAAAAGTAAGCAGAACCAAGACCCCCCCCCCCCTCCCCCATCGATGCTTACGTAATTGAACAGTCCCCAACGTATAAAGATAAATAAATAATTTATTTCAACCAAAATCATTTGTCATAGTAACTCAGGGGTTGACCTGTTCTATTAAGTGCAAGAAGCACCTGTACCAGAAGGGGCCACTCCTCCTTAACACATTCTTACATTATGGTAATTTTTAGATAATAATGGGTGGGGGGAGGGCGGGAGGGCAGCTGCCTTCTCCTTGCCCCCCTGGGTACGCCCATACTGATGTATATGATTTTTCATAACTCTTGTTTAAGATGAAAGTCCGCGGGGATACCCTGAAACCCGGTGACGTGTTGCTGGCGAACCATCCGAAGGCTGGCGGCTCGCATTTGCCGGATTTGACCGTCATTACGCCAGTATTTCATGGGTATGTATGTATACTATGACATCATCACCATCATTTCAGCCAATTGACGTCCACTGCAGGACATAGGCCTCCCCCAAAGTTCTTCACACAGATCGGTCCTGTGCCACCCACATCCAAGGGACTCCCGCGACCTTCACTAGATCGTCGGTCCACCTGGGAGGCCTGCCACGGCTGCGGCCTCCACTCAAGGAACTTTTTTTTGTTATTGCTGAAGTAGGCAGACGAGCATGCGGCCCATCCGATTGTAAATGGTAACCGCCGCTCATAGACAACAACAATGCCGTGGCACAGTCATGCCGCTGCCTTTCCATCCCAAAGGCCGTCTGTACTCTCGCAATGTGCCCGATGTGGACGAGTTATTTTCGCATTTATAATATTATAATAATTCTTATTATGCAGACTTAAATGTCAAGTTTTCATACATTGTTAAAATTATGTAGGTAGATGTTATTAACACCTGAAGTGTTACAAGCGCAGAACTATCTTTGAAAACTAAAATTACGGATGGTTAAGTTTTTATTAAAGCGTCTTGTATTTACGTGAAGAAAAGTAAATAAAATTATTTTTTTTAATTATAGAATCAAAAAACAACCAATAAATAAAATACATCAGCGAGTGTTTTAAAAAAAAAGGGGTTTACTATGGTATATTTATTGCAATAGCAACATTGTCGTAGTTTTTTTGGTCTTGAATTCCAGTTTTGGGTATAGTTAACTAACTAGGTTGGCGCACCGACCCATAGTGAGTCTTGGCCTCCGATAATAAGAGCCTCCATCTTGGTCGATCCTGTGCCACCTCCTGCCAGTCATCTGCCGAGAGTCCGCGCAAGTCTTTTTCGACCTCATCCTTCCAGCGATATCTCGATATAGTTATATGTTTGGGTATAGTTAGGATTTATTTATTCCCTAGGTCGAATACCAAGCCGATTTTCTTCGTGGCGTCCCGCGGGCACCACGCCGACATCGGCGGGTTGACTCCGGGCTCTATGCCCCCGCACTCCACCGCGCTGGGCCAGGAGGGCGCCGCCTTCAAGTCCTTGCTGCTGGTGGACGGGGGGCGGTTCAATGAGAGGGAGCTTACTGATGGTGAGTACTGAGTACTTATGTTTGTACATCACCATCTCTACTCGTCGCCCCTTTATCGTATTGTTAGGCACATCTTCACAGTGTCAGGCACGTCATAATCTCAGAATGTAAGGCCCTTCGTTATCTAATTGTGTTAGGCACCTCATCATCTCAGGATATCAGGCACCTAATCATCGATTTGTCAGGCACACCATCTCAGTATGTCAGGGTCATCATTATCTCAGCGTGTCACCTCAACCTGTCAGGCACTTCATCATCTCATTGTGTCAGGCACCGCAATTTGTCAACTACCTCAACTTGTCAGGCACGTCAACTTGTGAGACACCACAACTTGTCAGGCACCACATTTTGTCAGGCACGTCAACTTATCAGGCACCGCAATTAGTTAGAGGTATGTACCTCAACTTGTCAGGCAACTCGTCATCGCAGGATGTCAGGCACCTCATCATCTCAAGATGTCAAGCTTCTCTTCATCTGAGGATGTCAGTCGTCTCATCATCGCATTGTAAGGCACATCATCTCAGTGTCAGGCACGTCATGATCTCAGATTGTCAGGCACCTCATCATCTCAGGATGTCAGACATGTCATTATCACAATGTCTTTTTTTATTTTTTTAATGGCTTTTTCTGCGTCTTGGATGCGACACAACTTTGCTAATGTCAAGTGAATAAAGAGAATAGAAAGATTGTCTCGCACATCATCCTTAGCATACACACACACACACAGAGTGTCAGGTACCTCATCAACTAAGCGTGTCAAGCACTTCATCATCTTATCGTGTCAGTGTTACTCTTACTGTACCACAGTCCCTGCAGGGCAAAGGCCTCCATCATAGAAATCAAGTCATCGCTACTATTATAGGATTAGGCTTAATCCCTACGACCTACAAACCTTCAAGAAAAGGGCATATCTCGCTCTGAAAGGCCGGCAGCGCACCTGTGAAGCCCCTGGAGTTGCAGGTGTTCATGGGCGACGGTAATCGCTTAACATCAGGTGATCCGTCTGCTCGTCTGCCCCCTATCCTATATAAAAAAAAAACACGCTTGCCTAATGCAAATGCAAAATGTTCATTAAGCTTCCACAAAATGACATTCAAGTTTCATCTGATGGTAGATAGAAATGTATTGTGAAAGAGTATACAAAATCTTTTGTATGCTTTCAGAGTTGATGAGACCTGGAAAGGAGCCAGGCTGTTCTGGCACCAGAAACTTGGCGGATAACTTGTCGGATTTGAAGGCTCAAGTTGCAGCCAATCAGAGGGTATGTACATTACAGAAATCGAAACCATTATAAATATTAGTATAGTCGGGCCGCGCGCTCTAAAAAGCCCGATTTGACACATGTCAGACTGACAGTACTAGTGACAACGGTAAAATTGCCGAAGCATTGAATATAACAGTTATTATTACTTCTATACCTCTCACGGACGACTCGGACTTGACCGCTTTTATTTAGTTTTGTTACTTTGCTTCCAGGGAATCCAACTAGTAGGTGAATTGATAGACCATTATGGGCAAGATGTGGTTCTGGCCTACATGACACACATACAGAAGAATGCTGAGCTGGCTGTTAGAGATATGCTCAAGGTAATAATGTATTTTTTTAAAACAACGTCGGTGGCAAACAGGCGTGCAGCTCGCCTGGTAAGCAACTACCTCAGGATATGGGCAACTCCAGAGGAGTCTATATTGCCTAACTTAACACTCCTTTTTTTAAGATACTGTAGTCCCTAGGGAAAACTTCTAGAATAAGCACGCTTTGGCATGATTGGGCCGACTCCACTAGAGTGATACCACGGGGTCACAGAAGACCGACGTCAAGTAGCGCCTGCACTGTGTTCCGTCGAGTGAGTGAGAGTTCCGGAGGCCCAATTGAGGGGAAACACGAATATGATATTTGTGTTGGGTCTGGGTGTTTGTGGTTTCTTTATAGTTTCTGGTTTCCATAGCATAAAAGAAAAACCTTAATTTGGGACCAAGATAATCTATGCGATATTATATTTTCTTTTTGTCTTTTATTTTTTCGAACATAGCTCGCGTTTGTGATCACCAATCCGCATTAGGCAAGCGTGGTGATTAAGCCTAATCCCATCATAGTAGCGATAACTTGATTTATATGATGGAGTGCCCTGTACTGGGACAGTATATAGGCTGATACTTTACTTTTTATTTCTTTAATTAACAGGAGATTGCAAAGAACACCTTGGCCAAAACCGGGTCGACAGTGCTGAAGGCTACGGAATACATGGACAATGGGACGCCCATAGTACTCACCATCACCCTAGATGCTGAAAAGGGGGGCGCGATTTGCGACTTTACGTGAGTCTACTTGTGGTTTATTTTTGTTTGAAGTTTGAATAGGCTATTCCTCGTACTATGTGCCCAGCCTATCGCCACTTCAGCGTACTTATTCTTTGGGCTATGTCGACCACTTTACTTCGTCTACGATCCTCCTGATTCGATCACGTAAAGAAACGCCGATCATATCACTCTCTATAGCTCTCATATTCTATACGTGTAAAATTTTGATATTAAAAAGAATAACAGTGCCTATTTCAGTTTGTAAAAATAATTTTATAAATGCGAAAGTAACTCTGTCTGTCTGTTACTCTTTCACACCAAAACTACTGGAATGGATTTGAATGAAATTTGGTATACAGATGGTCTAGACCCTGAGAAAGGACATAGGCTACTTTTTATTGCGAAAAAGGGGTTGTAAGGGGTTAAAAAAAGGAGGGTGAAAATTATTATATAATTTAAAATGCTACCTAAAGATACTATTCCCCGCGGACGAAGTTGCGGGCAACATATAGTATAATATATTGATAAGGCCGCCTTTGTTGTACATTACTCCTGTTATAACTAGTTTTAAGTTTTATACCTCTGTTTTGTGTGCAATCAAAAGCGTATTGATTGATTCATTCATATTATTAGTATGAACAACTTTTATCTAAAATTTAATCTACGTATTTATAAGAGGTGGCAAAGTTTACACACCCAAATCCGATGACTTATAACACCGAGGTGTTATATTATTGTTTTGTCTTCGCAGTGGCACTGGAGTGGAGGTGTGGGGCAACCTGAACGCGCCGCGAGCCATCACCCTGTCGGCGCTCATCTACTGCTTGCGCTGCATGGTTGGCTACGACGTGCCTCTCAACCAGGTAAGCAAGCTTCCTCTGAAGATCAAAGTCCGTCTTATATTAAACATGATGGTCAACTCTGCAGAAGGTTTTCGACGGTTGCGTGCGTTTGCACACAAAAGGCTTGACATTAGGAAGGAGTTCGATTGATGTGGAACTGCCCGAGTGCGAGTCGCTTGTGCTGTGGTGTTTCACGCCCCATTTGGGGAGAAGTGACATTGAGATGGGCCAAAGACACAGACTTTGTAGGGAGTGAAGAAACGCACAGGAAAAGAGCCCTTAGCACGTACCTGGTGACCGTCCCCTAAGATTCGGTCCGTATGCCGAGACGGTAGGAAGACGGTGGAGGGACCTGTGTCTTATATTAAACGTATTATTGCAAATCAGACTTTATTTTTTGGAACAGAAAGTCTTCACGAATTTATTGAAGTGATGATTATACTTGACACGCCGATATAGCTGACGGCTTGTAAGAAGAGCGATGATCGTACATAAGTTTGCGCACTTGTAAAAAAGAAGACTTGCTACTAAAATTGGTTTCTGCGCACACAAGGTCATCGCTATAGTTTCATGACGCAGACTATAGTTATATTTCGTCTTTTTTTGACGTATACAGTGCAGTGTCCATAAGATGACGTCTTCTCTTTCCCATGCTTTGATTTCTTTTAGCAAGATACCATTCTAAGTTTATGGTCAAAATTCCACATATTTATCTTCCAGGGTTGTTTGAATCCGGTGCAAGTGATAATCCCCAGCGGTTCCATCTTGGACCCGTCAGAGGGCGCGGCCGTGGTGGGCGGCAACGTGCTCACCTCCCAGAGGATCGTGGACGTTGTGCTGAAGGCTTTCCAGGTAGATACGTAATACTTTACTAGACTAATTGGCTGGACTAATCCACCGGTTCCAAGTCGCTCAAAGTGCTATGGAAAGGGCTATGCTCGGAGTATCTCTGAAGGACCGCATCAGAAATGATGTAATCCGACAGAGAACCAGAGTCACCGACATAGCCCACCGAATTAGCAAACTGAAGTGGCAATGGGCTGGTCACATTAGCCGCAGAACTGACAACCGTTGGAGCCGTAAAGTCCTTGAGTGGAGACCGCGACTCGGTAAGCGTAGTGTTGGACGCTGCGACAAGATGGGATGACGACATTCGAAGGCTGGCTGGTGTGGGCTGGATGAGAGTGGCCGAAAATCGGGAGCGGTGGCGTGCATTAGGGGAGACCTATGTCCAGCAGTGGACGAGTGTGGGTTGCTGATGATAATGATATAATACTTTATCTGGCCTGGTTGACTGGCCGGATGGTGCATTTGGTAGTGACCCTGCCTCATACGCCAAAGGTCGTGGGTTCGACCCCCACCCTGGAAAAAACATTCGTGTGATAGCTGCTAGCCTAGCTAGTAAGTAATGACCTCTTTCCAAAAAAACAACTCAGTAACAGCTATGTTGGTTCAGGTGTGCGCCGCGTCCCAGGGCTGCATGAACAACCTGACCCTGGGCGAGGAGAGCTGGGGGTACTACGAGACCGTCGCCGGAGGAAGCGGGGCCGTGAGTAAACATGATATAATAGTAGTTTACCTTTAATTGGGTATTTGACAAATCTCGATATAGTAAAACATATTCATACTTTACCAAAATATTGGTAAATAAGAACCAATAGCCTAAATTTTCAGTTAAAAATATAACGTCTAGCTGGTTTTGTGAGCATTAAAAGTTTCATGGGCAAGTCCATTTTTAAAGTTTATAATATTATAAAAATAATTATATCATTGAACTACCCACACATTAAACACAAACTTTTATTATAAACCATGTACATAAACGAAACATTTGATATAGCTACCAAACAAAATTTACTAGACGCGCATACAAGATACTTGCGTGTGACGTCACTCGCTAGCCATTTGTATGGAGCGTTTTTGGGCCTGCGTAAAATATGTGCTCTTAAAGTTGTGATATCTCAGGTAATTCAAATCAGAATCAAATAATTCTTTCAACAATGTTTCTTAAATAGAGGGGTCTTTTGATTAAACACATAAAAAAAGTAAGTCAATTCCCCTTATGTCTTTAACACAGTGCCTTTATTTTTTAAATACATGTTTTAGGGTCCGGGTTGGAACGGAGCGGGCGGTGTGCACACGCACATGACGAACACACGAATAACCGATGTAGAGGTGGTGGAGAGGCGCTACCCCATGCTGGTGGCTAGCTTCAGTCTGCGGGCCAACTCTGGAGGCAACGGTAAGCTATGTATTCTTCTTCGTATCAAACGGTACTTAAACTATTGCTGATTAGTTTTGAAATAAACTTTTACTAGCACCTATGATTTCCACCCTTGTCACAGTTGGTCATATTTGTGAGACTCTCTTGTGTTACATTTTGCAATTTAACATCTAAAAATCATTGATTTAAAACAGCAATTGGGGCTATCGCGTGTGAAAAATCCGCTAGATGACATATTTGAGAACTGAGGTCTATCCACGCGGTGATTGGTTATTTTTGATGTAAGATGTCAATATTACACTTAACAACCAATGACGGCGAAGTTGGACCCCCATTTCGAATTTTTATTCTATTCAAATCAGTAAAAGTAAGAAAACTAAAACCCAACTACGACAAAAAACGACGCTGAAAAAGTATAAAACAAGGCTTCGTTGTCAATTTACAATAATTCGTACATAAAGGCGTAGTCACACGTTGTCAAAGTGCTACGGTAGGTAGGTAGGTATTTGTCGAATTCTGATAAGTAGTTTAGAAGTTACGTGGAAACAGATGAACATACATACATACATAGCCTGTCAAAATCATTACCCTCCTTTTGCTTTGCCGTAGTCGGGTAAAAAGTAGAAGAAGCGCAAAAAAGTTTCAAAGCAAGGGTGATTGCTACTGATCACCAATCTGCATAGTAGCAATGACTTGATTTCTATGATGGAACCCTTTGTTCTGCATTGAGACAGCATATTATTATAGGCTGATACTTTTTATTTTAACGTTTAACCAGCCTATATACCATACGGGACCACCAGATTTCGAGCTTTAAGAACTTAGAGGTCTGGCACTAGACTGGATTGAATCATTTCTGCACAATAGAACACAAGCAGTTCAAATAAATAGTTTGAATAATAAATTCGAGGTAATATCTAGTTTTTCTAATTTTAAAGAAAACAAATGTGGTGTGCCGCAGGGCAGCGTACTTGGGCCGTTATTATTTATATTGTACATAAATGACCTTCCCACTGTGACTAAACATAAATGTGTCATGTATGCAGATGATGTCTCTGTTATAATACCCCGCAACGATGTGAATCACTATGAATCAGAAATTAACAATACTGTTAGTTCAATAATTAAATGGCTAAATGACAATAATTTAACGGTAAATGTGAGTAAAACTAATTTTATTCAATTTGGAACAAACAGACACAGTAAATCAAATCTTCATATCAAGTACGGAGACCACGAAATAAATGAATTAACTGCCACTAAATTCCTGGGCATTAAGATCGATGACAATTTTGGTTGGAAGCTACAAATAGAATCTGTGCGAAATAAAATAAATAGTTACGTTTATGTTCTTAGTAGGTTACGTAATTCGTCGGCACTCTCAACTACCTTAGCAGCCTATCATGGCTATGTATCATCTATTCTGAGTTATGGACTTTTGATCTGGGGCAATTCTGTTGACTTTAATAAATTGTTCATAGCTCAAAAGAAATGTATCAGGGCAATGTGCAACAAAACTCCTCGCGAATCATGTAGACCACTGTTCCAATCTTTAGGTATTTTGCCCCTTCCTTGCATGTACATTCTCGAAGTAGCCAATTTCGTAAAATGTAATCTTCACCTTTTTAAAAAATCTAACTGTACTGTTCTGAGGAGTATTCGTGATCCTATGAAATTAGTCTATAATAAAAGACCAAATATTAGCCATTACCTGCGACAATGCGATGCAATGTGCATCAAAATTTATAACTCTTTGCCTAAGGATTTAAAAATGCTCACGAATTGTAGTTTATTTAAGCGAAGATTATTTGTATGGCTCAAAGAAAATAATTTTTATTCTCTAGAAGATTTTTTTAAAAGTACCTTAAGGAGGAATAGATTAGATTTGTAAAGAGTTTTATTTGTGTTTGATTGTTATATTATTTTTAAATTTAAGTAGTTATGTTTTAGTTTATTTTAATACTTAGATTTTAGTTATATTTACTATGTAACTAAAAATTTGCATGCCAAGAGTGGCAAAATATGAGAGCTATAATTATTTCCTAACAACATTTGTATACCATATTTTACGCAAATAAAATTATTCTTATTCTTATTCTTTTATTCTTATAATAAGGTTGAAAACCAATAAAAATAGATGTCTAGTTACCTAATTAAGGGATAAGTTGTCAACTGATTATTTTTTTATTTTTGGTATAGCAATTCTTTGCAATTTATTCTTAAGTAAACATTGCACTTAAAAAAATCCTCGGAGGGTTCAGGTGGGACTTGAACCCTCCGAGGAATTCTTCTCTGCAATCCGGGCAGATATGCTATCCACATTACACCATCCGAGTTAAGATGAAACTGCTAAACGAATATTTGTCAACTGATTGTCTGGCAGGTCGCTGGCGCGGGGGCGACGGCGTGACGCGCGAGCTAGTGTTCCGGCGGAGCGTGCAGGTGTCCGTGCTGACGGAGCGCCGCGCCTTCCAGCCTTACGGCATGAATGGTACGTGACATGAGATACACAACGTGTATCCGTGAACTTCTCTTCTCTTCTTTGGGTGCCTCTACAATCCTGAAGGTTGGCCGCCAGTTTCTTGAACTTCTCTCTATTTTTTGCGAGATTGAATAGTGGTTCCACGCTGGCGATTCCGATCCACTCCCTTATATTACGTAGCCACGATTTTTTATTCCGTCCAGGACGCCTCTTCCCAACATTATAAGTCGGAGTGGGTTATACCTATCGTGTCTTAGCACGTGACCGAGGTATTCAATCGTCCTCTTTTTGATGATCTTCATTAATTTCCGGGATTGCTTGACGCACTGGAGTAGTTTCGTTGCGGACTCTATGTACCCAACTAATGCGGAGCATGCGATGGTAAAACCACATCTCAAAAGCGTGAACTGACTGGCCGGTTGGCGCAATGGTAGTGAACCTGCCTCATACGCCAAAAGGTCGTGGGTTCGACCCCCACCCTGGACAAGCATTCGTGTGATGAACACTTGTGTTTGTTCAGTGTCTGGGTGTTATATATGTATTTAAGTATAATATTTGTGATCCTCTGTTGTCTGACATCTGTAACACAAGTGCATAAGCTACTTAGTACGGAGTCAGGTCAATGTTTGAGATGTTGTGTGAATTTATTATTTATTTATAACTCTTACAACTCTTTAACCACGTCTTCTACCAACCGTTCTGAACAACATTTGTTCAATTACTTCGTAAATAGAACAAATGTTGTTCAGAATGGTTTGTAGTAGATGACGTGGTTAAAAATAAACGTTTCAATTACAGGAGGCGAACCTGGCGAGAGAGGTTTGAACCTTCTCCAGCGAACAGACGGCCGGCTGATAAACCTGAGTGGAAAGACCTCTTTCGTCGCCTACCCGGGGGTGAGGATCAAATGTTTATTACCAAATATTGCTCATATTAGAAGGACCACTTGCACTGCACACTGCACTTGTACTGGTGTTGCAAGTGTCCATGGGCGGCGGCAATTGCTTACCATCAGGTGATCCGCCTGCTCGCCTGCTACCTATCACATAAAAAAAAACCCATAATTTTTATTTTTGGTATAGCAATTCTTTAATATGGATGGTGTAAAGTGGATAGCATGTCTGCCCGGTATGCGGAAGGTTGTGGGTTCGAGCCCCACCTGAACCCTCCGAGGAATTTTTTAAGTGCAATATTTACTTAAAAAAAAACCCAGTTCTACAGTACGCTATCTAGCGGATTTTTCGCTCGGTTTTCGGGCGATAGTAGACCGCCTATATGGTGGTTCCATACAAGTTTAGTGTTTTGGTGTGTTATTGGCGTTTTAGGTAGATGTAATTATAAATTACTAGCGGCCGCCCGCGACTTCGTCCGCGTGGAAAAGTAACTTTTTACCCCCCTTTCAACCCCCTTTTCGCAATAGAAAGTAGCCTATGTTCTTTCTCAGGGTCTAGATTATCTGTATACCAAATTTGATTTAAATCCGTTGAGTAGTTTTGGCGTGAAAGAGTAACAGACAGACAGACAGAGTTACTTTCGCATTTATAATATTAGTTAGGATAATTATTTATATTAGAAGGACCTGAGATCAGTTCAGTCCATAAGTGTTTTGCTGTTATTGGCATTTTAGGAAGATGTAGGTTTTTTTACATTATAGCGGAGGCTATGACTTAGGGACCTTCAAGAAACGAGCGTACTCCTTAAAAGGCCGGCAACGCATCAGCGACCTCTCTGATCTCGCAGATGTTCATGGGCAGCGGTGATTACTTACCAGCAGGTGACTCGCTTGCTCGTTTGCCGTCTCTAGTATAAAAAAAAACGAGCAGACGGTTCACCTGGTGGTAAGTGATCGTCGCCCATGGACATCTGTAACATCGTTTTCTTGAAGATCACAAGGTCGTATCTGCTCGGAAACACAATAGATTCTTTATTGCACAGAAATAAAATACATGCGTGAAACAACAGCGATAAACAGTACCATAAGGCGGTGTTATCGCTTGTAGTGATTTCTTCCAGACAACCTTTAGGTGTAGGAAAGAAAATAATCGTTTGCAGCTGGTTCCACAGTTTTACTAAATATCTTAAAGATTTAAATGTTTCTATTAACAATGTTTTTCAACAGGATAAATATATAATGAACTCCCCCGGCGGAGGCGGGTACGGTCCCCCGGACTCGGCGGCTTCGGACACACAGACAGAAAAGCCCTACAGCGAGTTCCTAGAGAGAGGCAGTGTGTACGAGTACAGGAGCGCGCAAGAGTCCGTATAAAGCAAGAGATGAAGTATAATGGGTCAATAAAGTCTTGAAAATGGTTTTTTTGGGAACTGACAGAGTTCTCATGTTTTTTGATCAATGGGGTTGCCATAACCTGTGATGTAAGCGGCAGTGGCGCCATTAATTAGTTTCATGGCTTTATTGACAAAATATATTGACATTATTTTGTTGATAGATGGCGTTACTATCAACAAAATAATGTTAATATCCAAGTTAAATAATAATAGTTAATACCAAGTTTAACAACAGTATGTTACGTCTTGAGATCCGTAGTTAAAATGTGAACTAAAAGGAAAACTCTGGGCTCAGTAAGCTAAAGAGACTAGAGCATGTTACAAAACGCAAGTTAGGTTTAAAATGTTGGAAAAGTAAAGTAGGCTAAAGGGACTATATTAGAGCATGTTACAAAAGGGCAAGATAGATTCAAAATGTTTTTTATTTGTAACGAAGCAACTACGGAACTCTATATTATGCCTAACCTAATACGTAAGCACTTGATATAAATGGGACTAAACGGGGATGTTTAAATATAGTACAAGCACATAATAATAAGCTTGGCGTTAGTAAGTGCTATAATGTACTTTATTTAAACATCCTCGCGTTTAGGCTCTATATAAAGTACCTATTTGTATAATGCAACGCGAAATCTTAAAAGCATAAACCAATACGTGATTGGCCAGTTTTCTACTTCGACTTTGTTTGAAAAGACCTAAAAAAATGTGATATTACAAAACGTGAGGCATTTTTAAGTACACTTTTTTATAGTTTAAGCCAAATTATATTCTTGTTGATAGGTGCTATTTTATGTAAGTGCCATTATTAGTTATTCGTATGAAGATTTAATTTGATATTACTTTACCTTTATTTAATTGAATATTGTTAAATATACATACATAACAAATATTATTGTATAAGTTACAGTGCATAGCTTTAAGTGCAAAAATGCAGAAGCTACCATTTTCATAGCACAATAAAAAAGGGTACTAAAAGTGTGATATTTTCAAGAACCCATATCACACGGGTTGATACCACGGCCTCACAAAAGACCGGCGTGAAGCAGCGCCTGCGCTGTGTTTCGTTTAGTGAGTGGGGATACCGGAGGCTAAATTGGGGGGTTAGGGGGTTAAAGGTTGGCTACGCACTTGTGACTACTGGTGTTACAGGTGTCTATGGGCGGCGGCTATCGCTTACCATCAGGTGATCCTTCTGGTCGTGTGCCACCTTTCACATAAAAAAAAATGTTTATAGCTTTATTGTTATCATTTGTATAAGTACAAAATGAAATTGTAATGTATTAGAAAATCATTTATTAAATATTATATACAATATAGAATTTGTTACAAAAATATATATTATATACAATTCTGTTATAGTGTTCTTTTAATTTACATTTTCGACCACTTTTTAGGGTTGAAAATAAAACACTACATTTTGTTTTCGACCTCGACGGCATAATCAATCGACTGCTCCAAAGAATAATAATCGGACCTTCTGCTCCAAAGAATAATGTCCGATTTGCAATATCTTCTTCTATACTATTTATAGAGAGCTTCTACAGACAACGACAAGGCTTATAGGTAAATCGAAAACACGAAACGCTTGCGCGATGTAATTGGACACAGCGCCATCTATCAGTTAATTTCTGAATTACGGTCCCGAAGCGAAATGAGAGCGGGCCACTAGTATTTAAAATAGGAGATCGGACTTTGTTCTCCGGAGCAAGCGCAATATTCAAAACACAGCTGTAAAACTACTAATGTCAGCGCTGCTGGGATCACATTCAAAGGCTCTCAGTACGAAATTGACACAGATTATATCGATGGATGAATCAAATCAGCGCCCACAAATCCATTCGATTTTAGGTCGTTCAATGTGGTAGTAGAATATATTGATCGGCGTCCACTAACCAATCCACCATCGATCGACGCATATAGATCATCGTGCATGAGAACTTGCGTGTTAGTAAGTCATTCCACAATCGATCGATAAACCAACCTTTTGGTAACACCCTAATCCAAAATGGCGGCCAGTGTGACAATAATAATAAATAAATAATAAATTGAGACAACATCACATACATTGTCCAAATCCCAAACTAAGGTTTTCCCTTGTACTATGGAAACCAGAAACAACGAAGGAACCACAAACACCCAGACCCAACACAAATATATGTTTCATCAACAAACATTTGTGTTGGTGCGGGAATCGAACCCTCGACCCTTACGTCTCAACCGGCGCTCAATCCATTGCGCTAAACGGGTCGTCACAAATAATTTGCCATTCAGGATTTAGCAACACCGAGTTCTTTGTTCAACTATGAATTAGTTTATATGATATACCGTCTGCTCTCAGGTCCTTTGGCGTCATACTTCATCTCATTGAACCATTCACCACTCGGTGGGTTGATCTTGTGTCAGGCGGCGTGGTCCCCAGCAGCGGCCAGGGCCTCTCTGTTCTCGTACGCCCAGAAGCCGTGGAGCTCCAAAAGGATGGAGACTGCGGTGTGGCCATGACCGCTTTTGACCAAGTCCTGAAGGGTTATCCTGGAAGGGTGTTGGGGGCGGATCATGTCGAAGATCTCGTCTTTGACGTCGTCGAAGTTGACTGGCTCTGCGCCGTGGGCTATCATTTGTTCTTGGATTGCCTGTGGACAAATTGGAGGTGTTATTATTAGACTGGCCGGATGGCACATTTGATAATGACCCTACCTTTTACGCTAAGGTCATGGGTTCGATCCCCACCCTGGACAAACATTCGTGTGATGAACTTGTGTTTGTTCAGTGTTTGGGTGTTATATACGTATTTAAGTATTAATTATAATTGCTAAGCTACTTAGTACAGAGTCAGGTCATGGTACCCCTTTCTGTTGATGTCCAGCACGCCGGTCTGCCATTTGGTGACTCCTGATCTAGAGACAGTGCTCTACCTTGAAGAAGTAGTTGAGCGTGAAGACGTCCAGGAACCCCTGGCTGTTGATATCCAGCAGGCCGGTCTGCCATTTGGTGACTCCTGATCCAGAAAATCAGTGATCCACCAGTTACCTTAAAGAAGTAGTTAAGCGTGAACGCATTAAGGTTCCCTCTGGCTGTTGATACCCAGCACTTTGGTGACACCTGATCTAAAGACAGTGATCTACAAGCTATTACTTTGAAAGTTAAGCGTGAACGGCTGTTGATGTCCAGCACGCTGGTCTGCCATTTGGTGACCCCTGATCTAGAGAGACCAGATATTACCTTGAAGAAGTAGTTGAGCGTGAAGGCGTCCAGGTACCCCTGGCCGCTGATGTCGAGCACGCGGAACAGGTAGGCCAGCGCGGCGGGCTGTCATATGGTCACTCCTGATCTAGAGACAGTGATCTACCTTGAAGAAGTAGTTGAGCGTGAAGGCGTCCAGGTACCCCTGGCTGCTGATATCCAGCACGCCGGTCTGCCATTCGGTGACTCCTGATCTAGAGACAGTGATCTACCTTGAAGAAGTAGTTGAGCGTGAAGGCGTCCAGGTACCCCTGGTTGTTGATATCCACGCCGGTCTGCCATTTGGTGACTCCTAATCTAGAGACACAGAGATCTACCAGCTATTACCTTGAAGAAGTAGGTACTCATAGTACAGGAGTTGCCCTAGTTTGAAATCAGGTTG
Organism: Cnaphalocrocis medinalis; assembly: GCA_014851415.1. Classification (NCBI taxonomy): domain Eukaryota; kingdom Metazoa; phylum Arthropoda; class Insecta; order Lepidoptera; family Crambidae; genus Cnaphalocrocis; species Cnaphalocrocis medinalis. Next base: position 12,306,249 of record CM026297.1, read on the forward strand.
ATTGGTGTCATTACCTTGAAGAAGTAGTTGAGCGTGAAGGCGTCCAGGTACCCCTGGCCGCTGATGTCCAGCACACGGAACAGGTAGGCCAGCGCGGCGGGCTGGCGGCGGTTCTCCAGCGCCAGCACCAGGTCCAGGTAGGTCTTGTAGTCCATCTCGCCGTCGTACGTCAGGCACTGCTGGAACACGCGCTGCAGGAACGCGCGGGTCAACGTGCCCGACCCGTAGCTGGGGAATTTATTTATTTAAGTAAGGTATGCAAACAGATTATGGTTAAGCAAATGCAAAATCCGATAGATGGCATTATGTTGACGTCAGGTCCAATTTTGACGACATTGGTCGTCTCTTAACATAACTTCATATATTTTTTTTATGTTATAGGTAGCAGACGAGCAGGCGGATCACCTGATGGTAAGCAATTGCCGCCGCTCATGGACACTTGCAACACCAATTTTGACATGATACGTCAAAATGTAACCAATCCACTCGTTGTTGGACCTGACGTCAACGTAACGCCATCTATCGGGCTTTGCATTTGCAAAAACCCTCATTAAGTCATCACATTCAAAGTAAAAATTAATAAGCTAGACAGTAATAGATAATTATTCTCTATTGCACAGAAACAGAATACATGAGTGAAACAACAGCAATAAACACAGTACAAAAGGCGGTCTTAGTTATCCTAAAATAGCATACACAGCATGGTCAAAATATGAATAAATTCGCTACTTAATTACATACATTTACTAGTTTCGGCGATATAGCCCCTTAACATAGGAACTCCGTTAGTTCCTCAAAAATCCGTTGCATGACTTTCTTGACACATTATAAATGACGGGATCAATAAAAATAAACATAATGTTGGTATCTCACCCAGCCAGCTCATTGATGCTGAGCATGCCGTTGTGGTCCCGATCTAGATTCAGGTACTGGCCGTACACCCGCAGGGCTGATGCGGCGCTGAACCAGTTCTGCTCTTGCAGCTCCATGGGCAGATCTTCCTCGCGGAGCTAGAATGGGGATTGTGTTTCTATTGAAAAAACTAACATTAAAAAACCCTCAGCATATTGACATATTCGTTAAGTCCTTGAGTGGAGACCGCGACTCGGTAAGCGTAGTGTTGGATGAAAATTGGGAGCAGTGGCGTGTATTAGGGGAGACCTATGTCCAGCAGTGGACGAGTGTGGGTTGCTCATGGTTCATTTGTTGTTGTTTCATGGCGAACATCGTGCATTTTAACGAGTTTTCGAAATTCATCGAATTTTTTTTGGACTCTCCCTACAAAAAGTCCACGTGCCGGAACGAAATTTTTTTATGCGAATTTTCAAAGGACAGGAAGGCAATCGCGCTAACTTGAAAAGTTTATGTTCGTATCTGTTTCGTTTCCAATTCAGTTTTGGTTATAATCTAACCTCGGAACAATTTGGTATCGCGCTAAAGTTTAAACGTTTACCAAAATCGGACTACAACTGGACCGTAACCATTAGTGACGTTAACCTGCTATTTTTAATACTAGCTAGTATTTTAGTACAATCAATGGTCGATTTATAAGTTTTACTACATCACTAGTTTTATCTGACACTGACAGTTCCATAATTGTCGGTGGTATTTGTCAAAGTACCTATTTGTCTATTAATGTTTACCAAAACAAATATTACAAAAAAATTATCCTTACAAAAGTTTCGGCGGAAAAAATGTTATACATTATAAGATAATGTCGTTGTAGTAATATCGTTGTAGGTAAGTACTGTTGATTATGTAAAAATAGGTACCCACCTATGTAGGTTAAATTCTTCTTCTCCGTCATTGTTGTTTGTAATCTTAGAATGAGTTATTATTCTAAGTTTGTAATAATATTTTAGGAAATGGAAGAGCAACGGCGGAGATGCACGGCAGTGCGGCAGTTGGAACTTCTTTTGGAATTGCTCGAAAGTAGAAGAGACCTCGCTCTTGGGCGAGTGAGGTCGAAAAAGTTCCGCAGACTTGCTGCACAACTGTGGAACGAGTGTGCGGAAATCCTAAATACAGAAGGCCCTGCAAGAACAGGAAAAGAATGGGCGAAGGTTTGTACTTCTGGACGATGTGACAAATAGATAAATACGCACTCACTATTTTAGTACCTTTTTAAAATTTCAACATTTTATGCAATGACCAAAATTATACTATTAATTTCTATTTTGTTTCAGTATGGGCAACAGCCTTTTGTTGCCAACAGCCTGAGAGATTGTCAGACAGAATCAGGATGACCACAATCAAAAGCCACACAAGAACCAAGGATATATCTGTAACTATCAGAAGGCTTAAATGGAAATGGGCAGGCCATATAGTAAGAGAGAAAGAGAAGAAATGGTCAAAAAATTTACTATTCTGGTTTACCGGTGATAGAAAAAGGAAGGTTGGCAGACCACTTCGAAGATGGGTGGACGAAATAAAATCCACTGCAAGAGATTGGACAACTATAGCTTCCAATAGACAAACATGGAAAGGATTGGAGGAGGCCTTTGCCTGTAAGAGGCAAACAGACGGAGAGGAGTGAATAAAGTTATTTATTTATGTATTTAATGTGAAACCGTCTGAAAATAAGGGCTTTATTATTATTATTATTATGGGCAACAGCATGATGCTGCACAATGGGGGACAAATACAAAAATGCATTGTAAATAAATAATTAATTTTGTAAAAAGATGTTTTAATTAATAATTCTGTCCCTATTTGCCCACAAACGGTAGACGAGTGCCTTCCGGCGCGATCGCCCTAGCTGCAACTCGCTAAGGGCGCTTCGGCCCCTGTCTGTCCTAGGCACTCCGCTGTCCACACCCTCAGTCAAGCTGCGCTCTAGAGCCGCTTCCTCAGCAGTCAGCGGAGTGTAAAGATGTTAGCGCTGTGTGCTATGTTAGGCAGTACACACCAAGGGTTCGTTATCTTTGCTGCAAATACTGGTGAGTAGTGCAGCTTCCGGTCAATTAATAGGCACCTGTGAAAATGAATGAAAGTTTTTGAAAGTTTAGTATGTATTGATATTGCATGTATTTAATATTTCATTTAAAACTAGTGGCCGCCCGCAACTTCGTTTGCGTGACCTTTATGACTCTTGACTTAAAGATGATTATTTAAATAGTAGATTGGGCCAAGGAATCACGTAGTCCCATCACCTAACTTGGAACCCCCTTTAAGTTCGAAATATCCTTTCTTATCGGATCTCATCCAAAAATGCTCATCACATTTGACAATTTTGCATTCCATTTCATTCCATATTTATTATGGTGTAGCTGGGCTCTTAGAGTTCTTCACCAGGTGTTCCATGATCTTTGATTTTTTCATGGCATCATAAAATGCCCATCATCTGAACAACTTTTGTTAAGGTGCCATTGACCTACCTCTTATAGTTTAGCTGGGCTGTTGTGGTTCTACATCAAGGAGCCTGGTCTTCAAAATAAAATATATCCTATAAGTTGCCCTGATGTTACAGCTATACAATAAAAAAAGTTTCATTCGAATCGGTTCAGTAGTTTCCGAGATTAGCGCGAACAAACAGACAAACAGACAAACAGACAAACAGACAGACAAAAATTTTAAAAATCATTGATTCATGTTCTGCTACTGTTTTTTAGTCGTCCTAAGTTATTTTGAGATAAATATCTTCAATGTACAGACACAGCTTTTTTACATTTTTATTATATGTATAGAAGAGAATCACTACATGTATAAACATACCTTAAGCGTGCTTTCAAAACTCTTATACAACGCTCAACTGTTCCTACTCCTTGCAGACAGGTGAATTCCTGGTAGTACTCTTTAGGGGTGTCGGGCTCTGGCTCTGAGATAGGTATCATCATAGTCGTCCTCAAAGGATACCCTGAATCTCCTATATTATTACAATGTGAGGGGTCAGTTTACTCAATTACACCCCTGGTTAGATCTTTCGACAGTCTATAGCGTTTTACAAATTGTCGATCAGTCATGTTAAAGGCAAAACTTTGCAATCTTTCACACACATTCTTCCTCCTGGTTTGAGCCCGAGCCATCGCCACATCGAACTCGTGAGCCTTTTCCAACAAAAAAATGTAGGCGTGATTCATTTTTCTTTGGAAAAAAGTTGAAAATTAAACCCAAACATCACAAAAGTTCTTGAAAAAGTAGCGTCACGTCAACTTTCTTGTTTGACAGCGGTTACGTTTCAATTGCAATTCAGTTGCGACTCTAAACGCAGTTAAAACGTTAGCGCGATACGAAATGTGGAAATAGCTGTAGTTCAACTTAAGTTCAGTTTCGTTTCATACGATTTTTATTAGCGCGATTGCCCTCCAGGACAAATGTTGTTCAGAATTGTTGGTAGAACACCTGGTTAAAGGGATACAATATTTCACATATACCCTGTATACCTTTATTTTAAAAAAATGTTACATTCGCCTACCTTTTAAACAATCGGGGGCAGAATAAATTCAAAACCAAATTCTTATTTGCAAGCTCTATTGAGTGGAGGCCGCGTGCAGGAGGCCGCAGCCGTGGCAAGCCACCCACCAGGTGGACCGACGATCTAGTGAAGGTCGCGGGAGTCCCTTGGATGCGGGTGGCACAGGACCGATCTGTGTGGAGAATGTTGGGGGAGGCCTATGTCCAGCAGTGGACGTCTATTAGCTGAAATGATGTTCATCTCTAGATCTATTACTCCACAAGTATTGTACTCTTCATCATCATCATCAGCCTGTTGCAGTCAAATGCTCGCCACTTTGATCGATCTGCGGCTACGCGCATCCAGCCAGCCCTCTTGCGCAGATCATCACTTCATCTGGCCTGTGGTCGTACACTATGTTGTACTCTTACCTCAAGCAAATCATCCAAGAACGAGCAGGACAGCACGTCGCGTATCCTCACGCGGCCGACGCGCAGCGGGTCCAGGAAGAAGAGAAACTTCCTCGCCGCTGTGCACACGTAGAACGAGCTGAACGACGAGTCCAGCCCGTCCAGGGCCGCTAGGGATGGGACCAGCTCCGCTATGTAGCTCTCTAGGTCCTGGACCAAATTTACATTAAATAGCGGACAAGCAGACGGCTCACTTGGTGAAAAACATCACAATTGCGTTGCAGGGTCTTAAGACACCGCGACGATAATAGCGCGCCAATTGATTTACATTAATTGTGAGGATTTTGAGGTATATTTTAAAAATCCAGCTATAAATACGTAAAGGAAAGTATTAACGGCCTGCCCTGAATCGGTGGCGATATCGGAGAAGTGGTGGTGGGGGTGAAATCGGCTTTAAAATCGGCCATACTGCACACACGTACCTGCCAGTTAGTCCGTAAACGACCACGCACACATGAATGCCGCCGACAATATGGTGGCCATTGGTAATACAGAAATCGTCCCGATATTATTCCCTAGACGATAATCGTCCCTAAATCGCGAGGTCGCCCGAAGCAATTTTTGAGTTACGGCCGATTTAAATTTTAAGGTCCGATTTGCACATACTCGAGCTGATTTAGGGTTCTCTCCACCACTTCACCCGATATCGCCATTGATTCACAGCCGTGTGTATCCCTTTTTTTATTTTTATTTAGGACAATCAAGATGACCCCACTCCGCCTGACGGTAAGCGGCCTTGAGATCCAAATATGTGATTGGCAGGCACAAAAGAACAGGAAAAATTGTCCATTGAGTCACTCTCACAGTGATGATGAACATCTCAGGTGAAACTAAAAACAAACATGTAAAAACGACTCCCAACTTACATGTTCAGTAAGGTACCCCTGCCCAGTGACGTCATACAGCGACAGGCCGATCCTGGTCTGCTGCAGCCACACGCGGCGCATGACGTAGTTGAACAGCGACACGCCGCGCACGCGCCCCACGCTGCCCTCCGCCGCCTGCAGTCGCCCGAACACCTCCGCTGTGAAGTATGGCCTGGGAACCATAGTAATTACACAAAATAATTACACACAGAAAGGAGGCTGCGCACTAAGAGCTAAAAACGTGTCATGTACTCACGCATGCGCACTAACGGGGAAATGCGCCTTTTCGACTACATTAATCCTAGCCTATGACATAAGATTGTCGAACTGTCGAGGTCTGTGGTAGAGGCCGCGCGTTTATGTACTCATGCCGGGCCCTAGCATGTCAATGAACTCTTCTAAATTCAAAATCAGGCTGAGTCTACCTTCTGTGTGTAATTATTTTGTAGTAATTATTCCTTTTTTTTTTTTTGACCCAGGGGAAATGCGTTACGCATACCCGTCTACCGGGGGGTGAACGGGTTATGTCGGACTCCCCCCGCTGAAAACCCCTGGGACTCTCCCTCATGGTCCATCTTGGAAGATGTCATGGATCCGCGACACGGAGCCTAGCACCACGGTGTTATATGCATTCAAATCAAATCAAAATTTCTTTATTCAATTTAAGTCCTTTACAGAACAATTATGAATGTCAAATTGTATAGTCTACTGCTGATTCGGAAGGTCAATTTTAATTAAGCTGATAAGTATGGAGTCAGGTCAATATATGAGGTCTTGTGTGAATGGGGGCTACCGCGTGTGGCAAATCCGTTAGATGGCGTACGTGTAGACTGAGGTCCAACTACACTCTGATTGGTTATTTTTGACGTGAGATGTCAAAATGTCACTAAACGACCAATGACATTGAAGTTGGGCCTCAGTCTACACGTACGCCATCTAACGGATTTTCCACACGCGGTAGCCCCCATTTATTTATTTCAGGCAGTTTTTTTTATAGGATAGGGGGCAGACAAGCAGATACCTACGATACGATACGCTAGCTGTTACCTGTACTTAGCACCAGCTTCATCCCTAATCTTCTTGAATTGGAGGTAGTCGATCATCAGCTCGTCGTTGCTGCTGCTGTAGCTGCCGCTGGACTTCTCCAGCAGGCTCCACAGGTGCTTCAGCTCGCTGTTGTCCAGCAACTCCTTGCTCTTCTTCTGAAGGAACTGTGCTCTTGTTTCTTCTCTCAGTTTCTAAAATATAAATAAATAAATATTTCACTACATCACATACATTGGCCTGACTCTGAGATAGGTAGCTCAAGCACCTGTGTTACAGATATCAGAACCAACAGTGGAATTACAAATATATATGTACCCAGACCCAACACAAATATCTATTTCATCAACAAACACATTTGTGTTGATGCGGGAATCGAACCCGCCACCCTTACGTCTCAACCGACGCTCAAACCATTGCGCTAAACGGGTCGTCATATAGGCTGATGGACTTTGCACATGGAGACTCAGTGAACAGAAATGCAATTACAGCACTTGTGACTAGGTAGTAAGAACCCTTTTCTTTACCTGTGCTAACACATCATCTGGCCGAGGCAGTTTGAAGTAAAATTTTGGTATCTTCTTGTAAGATTCCTCGGTAACTTCCAAGTGGGGTTTGTACAGCTGTTCAAATGTTTCTATTTCTACTTTATGGCTTTCCTCTTTAGTGGTGCTTGTGCCAGTTTCTAAAAAATAAATTATCAATGCATAAGAGTTAACGGCCTTCACCACCTCTGAGTTGAGGGTCAATATAAGTATAGTAATAAGTAAGTTACTTGTCAATTAAAGTGGGTTTGGAGAACATTGGCCTAGTTAACAATTAAAAAAAATTATTCAAAACAAAGACCAGGGGCCAATTTTCTCCGAAACCCACTTTAATAGACTAGACTAGAATTACTTGACACTTTACTCAGAGGTGGTGAACGAGGCCCAAAGTCCACTTGCACAAGTCAGGATTAAGCACTTTAATCTTGAATTGTCGTTTCATTTTAATTATTCATTAAGACTGAACAAAATTTTTAAATTGTCTTTTATGATTTCAGATGGAAATAACTATCACAGAATTAATGAAGTAAAACTTCAGGCGCAAGCATTTAGGTTTATGATTTAGATGTGTCTATGGCTTGTTTCTGAGAAGGGATAGCATGGTCTCACAGAAAACCATGAAACAGTGCGCAGACTGTGCCGTTTTGCCAAGTGAATGAGGATACTTAGAGGCCTTATCTGGGTGGAAGGGGAGTGTAGGTTAAACAGCATATTTGTGGGTGTTGAGACTATACTTTAAGCTTTAAGAGACGCAAAATCTTGCATCCAGATTGCATCTTACGAAGGGAAAAGAAGAAGACTGTACCAAAAAGATGGACTTTTTTGGTACACCTTTCGGTACGACACGGTTTACCATCAGGTGAACCATATTACATAAAAAAATATGTTTATAGGTTATGTGCTTAAAACTGAAATAAATAACATTGTACTGACTGGAAGTGAAAAAATACAGTTACCGTCTAATTTTTTTATGTATTTTCGTAAACGATTCTTCAGATCATTGTTGATCTTGATTTGCTCTTCGTCCAATGGTTTAACCACATTATTAGGAGTGTTATTGTTCACTTTATCCTCATTGTTAGATGTCTTAGGAACCTCCGACATAGTTAACTATAATAGGAATAATCAAACAGCTCAGAAATATGAATAACTATAGAGAATTCCAGAATTTTGTTTCGAGTTTTATTTATTTACTATTTTAAGGCGTTGCTATGGTGATACTTTGACACTTACGTTTCAGTTCACGCAGAAATCAGTACTACTTGTACGTTAAGATTGATGATATAATTATAAAGAAGTATATTTTAGTTTACAGCTCCAAATGATAGTTATATAAAATATGTATAACTGTTTTCCTTAACAAATAAAAGTATTACAGTATTTTCATTATATCATTTGTATTACAAAAAAATAAAATTTCTTGAAATGGAACGTTAAAACCATTGTTGCTACTATGGACCGTTAGATGTCACTATTTGTAAAATGTTTCTCCTATTCACCGCAAGGGGCGCTATTAGCCAACCATACAAGTTCGCTTGTCAGTCATTTGGTAGCTCGTTGAACTCTTTTATACTGGGAATGTGTACGACGAATATTTTTCGTTTAGATATTCCTAGATAGCGTAAAGAGTAGCTGTGCCAAAATACCGTTAACTTGTACTGCAATCAGTATAGAAGTTAGATTACGATAACATTTAATTATAGATGATACAAGTAGATAGATAGGTAAAGTAAAGTATCAGCCTATTTAGATATACTGTCCCACTGCAGGGCAAAGTCCTCCATCATAGAAATCAATTTATCACTAACTATGATGAGATTAGGATTAATCACCTCGCTTACTGAAAGCGGATTGGTGATCACAAACCGAAAAAAAATGTACGAAAACTTCAAATCATACTTTTTGCTCGAACTCGGGACCCTGGGATCACAGCCCGTTACTTAAACCACTAGACTAACTACTAATTAGACCAACAG